>CM029552.1:19661851-19909992 GCA_017141385.1 Sogatella furcifera | reverse complement strand
AAAAGTTGAACTCGACAATGAATATAAATTGAAATTAATTACTCTTTTAATACCTTTAAAAATATTATTGAATCACATGTAATTTAATAATATTTAAAAAGTTTTCAAAAGGGTAGGCCTACTTGATTTCTAATTTTATTCATTAATTTGAGGTTGCCCTAAGTGTGAATTTCAAATTATCTTGACGGATTTGAAATGTTGTAGAACACAATTGCCCAGAGTATGAACAATGAGTGAAGGGGATGAATGGATGATGGATCAGAAGAAAGAGGAAATGGAGTGGTGAATGGAAGATATATAGCAGACGCCAACAAAACTGGCGGTTGGTGAATGCCCAGATCTATCAGGTCAGTCTGGAAGCTGTCTGGAAGATTAAGCTCAAAGCTCAATACAAAGAGGAAGCTCTCAACTACTGTAGTATATGCTGTTTACAGTGACAGGCCGCTCGCCGCTATGGTGACAGAGCTCAGCATTAAAAACTGTCATTCGCCAGCAACTATAGTCTGGAAAGGAGTAAATCGAATACTCTTTTTTTAAACTTTAAAAGTATAATTTATCCATTCGTATTTTATTTATTCCATTTTATCTATCAATTATTTTGAATAGCCCTAAGTTTAAAGTTTAATTTTCAGAAAAGAAGATCCCAGTCCAGAAAAGTAGATAGTCCAGCAAAGAAGATATATTTTGGCAAGATGGGAAAATGACTATAAAACTCGGTCAATATTTCTTGAAACTCATAAATTTGGTAACATATTGTAGAGCAGAATTTTTTCTTTAATTTGAGACCAAATTAATCAATTTTGAATTCATATTGACCGATCTTGACATTTTCCCATTTTGCAAGAATGTCTTCTTCGCTTGGACAGACTATACCAGTTTTTTGCCATCTGCTATAATGAGTGGAATGGATGAATAAAGAGACAGAGTTCGATATCTTAATTGGTTCAAGCCGGAGACTATTCTACTCATAAGATTAGATTCTCTGGTTCAAACCCTCACAGATAACGGATAGAGGAATAGTATTTTATCAGTGATTGATCTCCATTGCAGCTCATAATAATACATCATGCAACCCGTGAGAGCTGTTTACTTGAGTGGCAGCACTGCATATGACGTAGTAGAGCTAAATGAATGAATAAATCATCAATGAATGAATAGTTTTGATGAATGATTCGAGTAGTAGTGAAACGGCGTCGGCGGCGGCATTCCGAGGTCATTAGATGAATGATTGTATTTCTCCAGCGTGAGCCATCAAGCCGTGGCATGAGGGATTTATAGATGTAGGGGCGAACTATGAACTTGCTTCCTCCGCCGGAAGCCCCACACTCACAAAGGTTTCTCAGCCAACTCTCGACACTCGGTTCTACTCTACTTCCTCTTCCGCTGCCAGGTGCTGATGGCAACTTGTTTTGGACGAAAACCTCACCAACTTTCAACTGAAACTTTTAGAACCATTTTATTTCCAGATCTTCACCTAGGCCTAATTTGCAATCATTGTGAGTTTATAAAGAATTTTATTTGTTCATTGGTACACACCAATCAATTTGGTTCGCCGTACCGGTACCTCTGAGAGGAAGAGGGAGAAACGTGAATGATTTAAATTTTTTATTGAAAATATGGGAAAATTATAGTGAAAATACGCAACTGAAAGCTTCAAAATCACTCTACAAACTAGTATTGAGGAGTTAGAGTTTCATTTTTTTAAGGGCTCTCAGACCACTCATCACCCATCACTCCGTACCAGAACCATTATTTATTAGACAAATTGAGCACTGTTTTCAGGTATTACATTTTATTCAGGGATGTATACAGTAGGGGCACCTCCACTGAGGAGATTCCACCTTCGAAGTTCAACAACATATTGGAATAGTATCAACTTTCAGACACTTATGTATTCCTATTGAACTAATGTAAAGAATTTAGATTGATGTTGTGGAACTCCATGATAGATTAAAACACAAGTAATGTTGAAATTCCTCTTCTTCGAATAGAAGTAGTTTTTTTATTCCTATTGACATTGATTATAATTTATGTGTGAAGCTTATTAATTTTATGGTTGTTGACATCATCCAGGCCTACCAGGCAAAAATAAGATAGGATTTCAATTTGCGACAACTCTACTAATGCATTGCTTTCAATAATATATTATTAATTTTATAAACTATATCGATTCAAAAATTATGTATGCAGTATGGAGAGAAGAGAGAGATTATGGTTCTCCACAAAACGGTTGAACTGGAACATAAAGATTACTCTTGATGAATCTCTAAGAACAACTTCAATATATTAATAACTAGCCTATGTCGATTGTTTTCTAGATAATTATCACTAAAATATTGCATTTTCTAGGATAGAACACACAATCAATTCAATTGATATATTTGAATAAATTTTGTGGAACATCATTATTTCGTGTATTCGTGTTTCTTAAGAATCAATTGTACTTAGGCCTACTTGGATAGAGAACAATAATAATAATATAAAATTAGTTATATTCACAGCATAAGAATTCAATCAAGACCTATGATAGTTCATGGATGGGGTGAGATACAGTCACTTTGCAGTACCGGTACATGAAAAACTGCACCTGATTGCCGAAAGTCATAAACAGTATTGTTCCTTGCATCACATTTCGAGATTAAATTTGAGAGACGAATAGGTCCATTGTATTATAGGTGGGAGAGGAGAGATTGTGCCAGCTTCACGGTGAAAAAATCAAAGCAAACAGCTGTTGCTTCATTCGTAAGTTTCCCACAGGGCAACTCGGGTCTCCATCAGCTGCCTTCTTCTACTATTCCCCCATTCGTCTTTCATCCTTCTAGGCTACCTGCTTCTTCTCCTCATCCGTCTCTCTTGCTCCACACGTGCATCTGTTCTCCTTCTCCTTTTATTCTTCTTTTCCATCTTCAACACCCCCTCACTGCCAAATACCCGAATCTGGGCTTTTTCTTATTCAAACAACAAGGGAGGCGAATGTCTCGCGTCTTCTGGCCACTTGAGCTTGAAGAATCGCGGTTTTCACGGTTCTGGTCATCAAAGAACCAACAATGACGGCTTTTGTGCTCGGGCCGTGTCTGTATGCTGTCTGATTTCCGAACCACAACGCAAAATTTAAAGCCACCCTATCAAGTTTCTCCAAGTTGCCAATGAGAGTACATCTTGGTACCCTATGTAACTTGTACTACCCGAAGATTACATACTCTACACATTGATCTTACACTACAAATTGAATATTAAAATTGATTCAAATAGGGAGGGATTGAGAGTAAGAATTGCTTAATCAGATATTATAGACTACTAGGTAGAATGACGGTGGGCTGAATTGATTTTCGAATAAGTATAACTTAACTGTTGAGCTTATGTTATACATACTCTGTTGAGTAAATGATTAAGAAATTGAAATAACTGTATTCATTTCAAATCAATCCAATCAGAAGTGTTTTATCCACAAGAACATATAACATATCATAGGCCTACTGATGAATATCCCCCACAAAGACCAAAGTGTGGGGAATGAGTTCATTTAATGATTTCAATACTAATTGGATCAGTATTAGAAATACCGACCGTATTAATTAGGAACTCCAGCTCCCAAAATCTACATTTATTGTGTAAGTTTTTCTCAATTGAAAGCAATCAATGACCGCCGCTTTTTCCAACTCACACGCAACTTATCAAAATAAGCTATTATGGTCTACAACTGTATAGGTGACTCGGAGAAAAAGAGCTGAGCCTCTTCTCGGAGAGGGGGTTAACTCAATCAAATTTTGTTTGAAATAATTAAAGTATAACAATAATACTTACTGAATAGAGTGTGAATCTGAATAGAGCTGCTGACTCAATCAGCATTGCGGAAGGCGGGCCTCAGTAGAATGATGCTATCAAGATTTCTTTGGAATTGAAAAGAAACGAAAAATTCGATCAAGAATTGTTTTTTTCCATCATTCTGGTTGCTGATGTAGTACAAGGTGTATAGAATATTGGAATAGAGAGAATTATTATATTAGAATTCCTATACACCTTGAGTGAAGCAGGCGGTTGTGCGCCGGTTCGATAAAATGATAATCGGTTTCGCTTCAGATTCCAGTCGAATTTAAATTATAAACTTTCGTACTATATCAATCCAGTGACTTAATTTGAGGTAGCACACGTGAAATGTACTAGAATAGGGTTGATTCTGGTCTTGAATAGCGGTCGAGGCTATGTATTTCTGCATAGAACGTGCTACAGTTTGCTCTAAAAACGTGAATCTTGCTTTGATCGGTAGAAAGGGTGTCAAAGTATCACGATTGCTACTTCACTGGAGAGACTAGAGTGTAGAATAAATTATAGAATCCTTGTGGTGACACCAGTGATATTTTGTAGTATATAGTCTGTAGTTGTAGTATTGTAGTTCATAGTCTGTCCAAGCAAAGAAGGCATTCTGGCAAGATAAGAGAATGGCTCCAACTCGGTCGAGATTTGTTCAAAAATTATACGTTCAATCTTAAATCGTAGGAAACATTCTGACCTACAATTTAAGACCAAATTTATAAATTTTGAAACAATATTGATCGAGCTAAAGTAATTTTCCCATATCTCCAGAATGTCTTCTTTGCGTGGACAGACTATAACAAAGGTGATAAGTCGAGTTTCTCACTACTACTAGAACTACCTTCAAATTATCTCTTTCACTCTTCACAGATAACTTATGTTTTGAAGAATCCTTCGTTGTTTTATTTCCACATAACTTGCACATCGTGTCTCTTTCTTACCGGTTCAACTAGAAAATGTTACAAATCTTGGTCTTATTTTTATTACATCAACACCGTACTCTGTTCACGCTTTTGTTGCACTGGTTCATTGAAACAGTGAGATTTCATCAGATCTCCACAAATTGACGTCAGAGTTCTCTAACAGGGTGAGGAATTATTATTGTGCTTCACCATCAAGGTTGATCATGTGAAATTGGTGGAGTGAGGGCTGATTTACAATGAAGCACAAACTCATAAACAACTATAATTAATATTCTCCAAATAAATGTGTTGGTTTTAGAAATAAGTCCAGAATAAGGTGATAAATATTTCAAAGCAAAATTTAAAATTTACTTCTAAATAAATTTAAACTATAATACTCTCCTAAATATCAAAAATATGTAGACATATCATATCAAAGATATGCCTACATTATCAAAAATCATTAAGACACGGATCACGAAGTGAATCTTCATTAAAACAAAGTTCAATAATATAAGTGGGAGTAATTTATCCACGGTTAGCTTACTGTATAAGGGTAAGTTTTGAACCAAATTTGTGCTGAGATGCTCTAAAATATCTGTTGATTATTCTTGGATAAATGTTTCTCTCTTAAACCTTAAAACCTCAAAATGAGAAAGTTTCATTTTTTTGTTGAAGTTAGATTAAAATCAAATTCACTTGTAGTTGAGATGTACTGTACTTGGGTAATGAGGAAGAATCTACTAAACTTTGCTTAGAATAATAATCAATCGATCCTGAATAGTGTTATTATATTATAAAAATTTTGTTTATATATTTGTTTGATCGTTAAATATTGCGAATACAGAATCATGAAAAATTCAATCACAGTACAGTACACACTACATAGTCACAATAATTGACTATTTTGAAAGATTATATGAACAGATTTGTTCATTGTCGTAAACTGATTAATCTATTACTAGATTCCAATAACTATTGGAAGACAGAGCTTCACTATGAATTCTCTTTGAATTTTTTTGAGTTGAGGTGGAATGAAAAATATCAAGTACACATACGATAGAGGAACTCTCGTGCCACTGCCACGGGTCTCACCTGTCCTCTGGCATTGTTGCGTCAGGAGTTCAACATATCATAGCCGTGCCCCGTGAATAGCACCCCACTGAAGAAGTATTACAAAAAAATCAGCGTTCGTCTGCTTTCTAACCAAAAATTCTCTATCGAAAAATACAAAAGAGAGCTTAAAAGGTTTTCGACCTTCAGACTTTTCGAATAACGCTTTCTATCGAAATAGGGATTCGTGGTGAAAAGCATCGATTTTGAGTCCGATTTTCATGCTCGCAGTAATTCAAAACCTTAATCATTCCACTTCTCTGTATAATACACACTACACAGTAAATCGAAACCTGAATCACTCCACTTCTCTGAATAATATAAAATTCAAGTCATATCACCCAAGTTTCAAGTTTCTGTGAGTTATCCAGTAGAGATAATTGACTCTGATCTTGAATCGGAGATAGGTTTTAGAAATGTAGGGCAGGGATTTACTATTCATGGTATATTTTTGTTAATTTGAACAAGCATTGATGTAGGGGTAGGCTTCAAGCTGTTCAAGTTTCTAGTAGTTTCACATTGATTGTGACTTGTACTTGTGTCTGAAAGCTCAGATCAGTAGGTTATGTAATAGCTTACTGTAACACGATATTCCAAATTCGTTGTCTCTCAATGACATCTGAAAATCTTGATTGACTATTAGTTCATAAGTACTACAGAATAACTAGGGAAATTGTGATTTTTGGAGCTTTATATAGACAGAGAATGAAAATATTCAATTTGAGTTATTAAGCTTTCCTCTACTACCAGATAATGATTATTTTTTATTCAAATTATTTATTATAAAGTGCAAAATGTGAATAACATTTTGGCAATGCAGGAAATAGAACAACACTGGATAATGATTCAATAAGTATTTAATAGGTAACAACCACTCTCATATCTCAGACTGTATGGGAAATCAGAAGAAAATGTCAGTCCAGCTATTAATAGGCGAGCAATGTCGTAAGTCTTAAGTTTTAGGTGTTCAAAAAGCTTTGCATATCTTTATTATGAATGATCAGTATTAATGCATTCTATTAGTGAGTTTATGATTAATCAGTATCTCGCTGCGATATTCCAAGTTTCAATTAATGATGGACAGACCAAAGCCCAGAAATCCCTGAGTACACCACTCTCACAAATCTTCTCCTTGATAGCATCCAGTCCAAAACTCAGTCCTGGCCACCTGGCCCCTTGCTCTGGTCTTTCCCCGTCTTGTTTTTGCTTTCAAGAAGTGGGCATGATAAAAGCAACAAGAAGTGGTAGCGAAGGACATCGAATAAAAGAAAGGAAGAAGAGCCAAAAAGGTAATAAATAGAAAGGTGCAAGAACAACAGATGCTCCCGTAGCACGACCATTTCCCACACTCACTCCTACCTCACTGATTATCATAATCACGGTCGACCTAATAAAGTATCTTTTCACCAGGATCACACAGTTATGACACTGGAAAGCTGTAAGGATCAGCTGTTGGTACGAAGCCGGAAAATTGATGGTTCTGTTTAAATGGACCCTCTATCAGTTCAATGGATTTAATCCTTTTCCAATTATTTTTTCATTCTTATAATAAAAGAATGAAATTATACATATTATGTACTATGAACTTCTTTTACTTTTTTTATTTCTTTTCTCTATCACTAAAGTGGATGATTATCCGGAAAAATTAATAATAATTTATCAAAATACTGGTTTAGGTTGAATTAAGGGGAAATATTGCATCCACTAACCAAAATCTTAATCGTCTCCAGTTCTTCATTATTCACACTAGTTTTGAGGAATGGGGTTGTTGTGAAGAATATAATTTTTCAAAAATATTGCGAATTGAAGATAACTTTTTTGGATCATAATATGTAACTAACATCAGGATTCGGGATTGGTGAACCAATGTGAAATGTATCAGTATTTGCTGAATATATCAATAAACTCACTCGAACTAGGAAATAAATTTAATATCAGGCCCGTCTATCATGGCACGAGAATTCAGCCGAATAACAGAGTAGAATCGAATTTGGTTCAGTTATTGGTTTATTGGTTTGGTTATTGGTTTATTGGTTTGGTTATTGTTAGATTGGTAGTATTGAATGGCACTAGTTCACTGCGATTAAATTATAAATTTGATGGGTTAGCGAAATAATAATTATTGTTGGAACAGTAATCGCAGCTGGGAAAAGAACAATTTTGTCACAATTTGTTGAATTTGCCGGTTCGAAAAAATGATGATTTTTCAGAACAGAGTGATTTTTCTAAAAAAACATTCCATTCCACGGTAATAGTTTGATGTTGCATAAATTCAATGCTCAAAAAATTTAGAATTTCGATTTTTCAACAGCCAGCTGCTTATCAATATTCAAGCACCAGCTATTAAAGTTTATTTTTAAGGCCTACTTTTGAATTATCACAACTAAACTCCATTTGAAGAGGGTCAAACTACATTCGCTAGATAGAAAGATAATCATGACAGTTACCAATAGATTACACTATGGAACAACATGGGAAATCAATTAGCAGTGGTGTGAACAAGTAACAGACACAGACCGACCTATCGGCATCTTCACACCTGTCTCAATCTATTTTCCAGTCAGGTAGAAAAGCTCAGAAACTGTAATTTTGGTTATCAAATTAAAATTTTTTTTTTGAAAAGTTTTTTCCCACTGATTCACTGATTTGCAACAGTTCACCCATACGAGGAATGTATAATAGTTTATGTATAAGAACTCAGGGCCCTTGCGTGGTTTTTTGGCGCCCTGTGCGAGATTTTGGCAGCCCCCCCCCCATAACGAATGCAAGACGAATGCAATCCAACAAATTATAATATAAGCCCAACATGATTCAAGATGCCTTGCATGTTCACTTTTTTCTCTTAAGCAATCCCAATGTTGCATGTGGCGTTTCAAAAGAGATTATAGGGACTTGCTTATTTTAATGTATCCCAACGTATTGTTTTGTATTTTTATGTATCGGATACGCAAAAACACACAGGAATTAATAAAAAATAGCTACATTGAGCAAAACTGTCACAATGTACCGTACTTTATCAATAAAATATTGAAGTTTTAATTGTTCATTTATTTTTCAGTATTTGCTGGAAAGGACATAAGAAAGAGAATAATACAATTTTCACAGAAAAATATTGGATATCATCATAAATATTTCATTTCACTGGAAATAAAGATGTTTTAACAAAAAATCGGAAAATCAATAACAAGAAAATTGAAGATTTCAGCCATTTTCACTGCTCTACCCAACTTTCTTCAATAATATTCGAAATAGTTCCGAATTCATCCAGCAGATGGCAGTAGCAATAGGGTGACTTGCTTTGACTTCAATTGGACACGCTTCCAAGCTCCGCCTACGATCAAAATGGCTGAAAACATCGGTTAGAAAAGTTCTCAAATTCAACCAGTAGATGGCAGCAGTTGATGGGTGATGTTGACTTGGACACTCCTTCATGCCCCGCCCGCTCTTTTCTTATTGGTTGACAGTGTTTCGTGAGTTCTGCCTTAGAAAATGGCTGCTAGCAAAAAAAAAGAAGGATGGTGTATCATACACGAAAAATTACGCTGATTTACTATTGATGATCTTGTGCTAATTGACCAAATGTAAGTGAGGTCTAGATTCAAGACGACGATTTTGCATTTCTCTGTATGTTCGTTCGTTTGTATGTTTGTTCCACATTCACGACAAAATGCGCCAATAGATTTGAATGAAATTTGACAGGAATTTCCTCTTGAAATTGCGCGTCGATGTAGCCTATATGTAAGGTTTCTTGAAATATTGCTTTTACAGGATAATATGAAAGGAAAAGGAATAACCTCCATACTAAAATATTACTATATACATTTATATTTCTGATCATAGGAGAATTCACACTATAGAATTATTTATGCTAGAACCAGCTGTCAAGTTTATTATTAATTGCATGCAATTAATGAAACTCAACATAACGAAGTATTCCCTTCATGAATAATGGTTGCCCCATCCATAAGCGACTTCGTGAGGTCTACTGTTCACAGAACTACTAGTGAATATAAATTCATTTATGTATTTCAAGCTGGTAATATTCCAACAAGTTAGTATTTAAAGAATTTATTGATAGAATTTAGACTTAGTTTTACTTTGTGTAACTTATGCCACTACTAGACTTAAATAGTTTTATCCCGGTATGAAATTAGATGAGAATATGATTTCGCACTCCCATCTTATACTCATTAATTCTATTCTTTATACGATAGAAATAATGAAATATAACTCAAACTATTCATGATCAAATGCCGACTTCATGCCAGAAAAAAGTTTGAAAAACTACAACAATTCTTTAAAAATACTAGGTATAATTTTCTTCGGAAACTGGCTTGTGAATGGTCGACAGAGTGTAAGGTGGGTGTCAGCCAACAATAGAATTAAATTTAAGAGGCGCGTTTCTTGGCTTGCTTAATAAATTGATTGTGGTTTTTCAATTGATCAATTCATTATTATGAATGAGTTTATGCAGAGAAAATTATTTCTTGTGGATTCAAGTTGTTGGTATAATTATTCTAATAGCCTAATTGTAATTTTTTAAATTCCCGTTTTACATCAGCCACCCCGGTGCCCCCTACACCGTGGCGCCCTGTGCGATCGCACACTCCGCAAACCCCATGAGTGGGCCCTGTAAGAATTTTTTGAACTCATTAATAGATTGAGTCGAAAACTCAAAATCACTATTATAACAATGTGTAAAGTGTGTTAATTTTCAGTATGTTTCCCAATGAATTAAGAGTTAGAAATTAAAATACACATTCATTATTTAAATGGAGTATTGCACATGATGACTTTAAATCGCACATAAGACAAAAATTCTAATGCGTTATTTCCAACAGCAAATTGTGATGTCAGGGATCGTAAATAATGAGGTTATCGTTATAGACACAAATATTAACTATATTAATAACTGCGAGTATAACAATTCTTAGAATTGAATATATTATCATATTATATGCCTATATTATATTATCATGCGTACATGTCAATATTAGAAATTAAAATATGTGTTATTATTGTAAAATCCATTGTTCCATGTGAAAGACTAAACGCATTGTAATTGTTATTGTTTCATAACAACTCTATTCACTTAATCGGTTTAATACATCTAAACTCATTTGCCATAAATAGGTTTTTGAAATCAACTTGAGGAGAGAAAAAGAAACAAGCTTCTTTTAACAACATTTTATTATATTTGGCTAATTCTATCATATTCTACTATGGATAGAAAATGAAAATATTTCTACTGTGGATAAAAATCAAGGTAAAGCAGGTGAAAAATCTTTTCGGTTTTTAGGATGTACCCTTCTTCTGATTGGAAACAATAAATATATATCTCTAAAACGAATCCCAGAGATATCAAGAAGTTGAAATCTTTATCCTTTCTAACTCTTGAACCCACTGAAATGATTGTTCTTTTAATCGGCTGTAGAGTTTTTACTGCCCAATTACTGCCAGATAAATTAGTAACGGGTATTGATAATTTGTTCAACTTGGGAGGTTGAAGCGCCCTCAACAAAAACTGTAAAATACGATGAACCAAATCTGCCATCTCTGGGTAAACAAGGAAGGGTCTATAAATTAGGCGAATAGTAGGGAATTAATTTGGGTCATGTCGACGAAGACCACAGTCGAAGAAAAGAGGAGATCTGTTGGTTTTAAAACCCATCTGCTGATTGTTATCGTTTTGGTGAAGGCTAACGAACTGTTTCTCAGTCATTATTTCAGAATTTGGTTGCAGGTGGAGAGGGTTTGAAATCGTTCGATAAACTTATGTAAGTTGCTTGGGCAACTTATAAGCGTTGATACGCTTTGGAAGTTGAAAATACAGAATACCACACTGAACAGCCAAAAATAATGTAAAATATGGCAAATAATTTTCTGTTATCTACGAATATGTCAGACCATAGTCAAGTGATTTTAAGAGGTTTTTCGATTTTATTAGAACTTTTACATTTTTTTGAATTAAAAAAATCTGTTTTGAAGTGTAGAAGAACTGTAACTTATGGTTCTCCATGTTCCCATCTGTTTGAAACTGGGTTATAATCGAGATGAAATTGAAGAATTGGGTTAGCCTATATGACGAATTGGAACAATCCTTTTTTAATAATAATAATAATTTCTCTGGATGTTGGATGACACATCCAGAGAAGTAGATTCAAAACACTACATATTTCCAATATTAATTTTTTACAATACAATTTCATTTTCAAAATGATACCTCACTATACTATACAATATGTGTCGAGGTTATAGAATTGAAACAAAATTTGGTCAGTATAAAATATATTCTAAAACTATATCCAATCTAAACTATTCCCCTAACCATCAGCTGCTAACTTACGTCTAAATTCTTTTAACTGAATTAATTCTTTGGTCTCCCTATTACTGAAAGGAGCAGAATATTAACTTTCCATGAATTGTAGCTGAATCAAGCGCGTTGAACGAAAAATTTCACGCGTTTTTTTTTTGTAGAAAAAAATTGGATGAGATCCAAACCAACCGCAACTCTGTGTCATCAGCCATTTTCTAGATTAATTTATTTCAAAACCCCATTCTTCCACAGAAATTATTTCGTATCTTTTAGATTTTGTCACTTATAATATTGGAAACACGTATTTAATTTCGAAGGGATTTTCCCTCTCGATGAGATTCATTTCTCTTTAATTTGAAACCAAATCTACACTTCTATGTTTTGTGGTTCATGTAGACTACTACAGCGATTTTAGTGGAAATCCCCGAAAACCTCGAAAATTGAATATTTCAACATATTTGTTTTGTCAAAGAAAATTTGACAAAAAATATTCTGTTCATAAATAATTATATTTTCATGTTGATTGTTCCATCGAGCTGCTTTGCCTATTGCACCTCAAAATTAGCAATTATTGATGTAGTTGAATTTATGATTCCGAAGATCTAAACGCAGTATCAGACCAACACCTAGTGTGATTCTGTTTATCAGGAGCAGTAGACATCCCTGCAGTGCTCAGCTGACTACCTGGGGAAGAAGACTGATGACTACCTGCATCTGCATCCACCGGCTGCAAGCTGAAGTCGTGGGAAACTTACCGGGGAACCCCAACATCTTGCTCTCCTCCCTTGTTCTTTTCTTGTCCAGAACTTTTTCTTTTAACCTGAAGCCAGAAGGCACAGAAGAGACTGAAAGGGATTCTAAAGACAGCAAAAAATCAAAGCTAGAAGGACGCGTGGTGGCGCGTGGCAGGCTCTCTTCTTTCCCTCTCTCTTCTTATTTTTTCTCCTTTCTCTCTCTCAAAACCTTGTGATTCTTCATAAAATCATCTGCTGCTACCAACCTACGTCTCCACCCCCAAGTCTACAGGAGAGAAGAGTAACAAAATGCTAAAAGCCTACCGGCGTTCCTTTACGATAAGCTCGAAAAAGGCAGAGATAAAATTTGCTCTTGGCTCTCAAGAAAATCTGTTAAGAAAGATATGAATGGGAAGAGGCTATCAGATTCAAAGACTAGCGAATGCAGAGTCTGTCGAACGTTTGACGTTTTGACAGTAAACAAGAATGGATATTGTGATGGCATGGGAAGGTGTAACCTTGAGCTGCATCAGAGAGATTTCATAGTAGAGCATTTTTACAAAAAGAAGAGAGTTGAGGATTACGATTGAGATAAGATTAGTCCTATTCAATCAACAGAAAACTGTATCTCCTCAAATAATAATAAAATAAAACGCTGTTGAATAATCGATCTACTGTTAAATGAAGTTGAATGTAATTGAAATACGATAATAGAGTATTTGGCAGTGGCTAAAGACGGGTGCGATAAAACGTTGGTCTGTTGATCAGCAAAGTCTGAGTCTGATAAGCCTCGATCCTAGGGTTCGATCCCAATAGTTGAAGTCACCAATTTTTGAACGCGAACGCCACATTCGTCTTTCAGTGGAAACGTATAGCCGTCGGTCCCGATTGCCTCAAAAGCAGTCGTTACCTCTCATCATTTAGATATTTTAATGCACAACAAGTAAGATTGCAAACAGGAAGCATATTGTTTGGATAATTTTTCTATGATTTTCCATTCATATGTAACCTCTATCGTTGAATAGATTATTGAATTATATGTAAAAATTGTAGTGTAAAATATCGAAATTAGTGCGGAACTTGTGAAAATGATAGATTCAATAACAACTCTGGTAATCTAGAAACTAAGCATAAATATTTTGTTGCTATCTAAATGAATAAAGAAATCTAATCTAATCTTATCATCACCCCTCTCATTACCCACGCATATGCTTAAAGCACATGTGGGTATCAGTGGCATTACCCTCATGATTTATAATTTGTTTATCAAAAATGCACTTCGATGATAGAGCATAATTATGAAATATAGGAATGAAAACAACAATTACCTTTGACATTGGCAAAGAATATGGAGAGATACTTTATACTTTATATTCACTGGCATTGGTGAATGAGGATGGAACGGCTTAATCGTAAAATTACTATCAATATTAAAATTTAAAGTCAAATTTCAATGTCAGTTCAACAAAGTACGTAAAGTACTTAAATTATTCTCTCAAGCTATTTCCATTTATTCTATACAAAAATATAGCAAAATATTGAACTTTATTCCTTTCTCAGTTGCGTGCGATTCATTCAAGACGAAATTCATCATTCTTCAACCGCCTCGAAGCTAATAGAAAAATCCATGAGCACGTATGCAAATAAGCCACGCACGTTAGAGCTGTTTTCTATTCATTCATTATTAAATAATATGCGTATCAAAGGAAGTATCCGGTTACAACTCACTACGTCACATGAATGGAGCTCAGTAGCTCCCCTCCCCCTCCGCCACTCAGTGGAAACCACTTTTTCCGCTCGATGACACCAAAAAGGAGAAGGATGACGAAAGGGAGACGAGGCCTGAGGAGATTCATGTCTCCATGACGCCCCGTTCACGAGGATCCAGTTTCCTCGCGGTTATTTATACACCCTTATTCATCCCTTTGTCTCCATAATTCCTTCATATTATCATTTTCATACGTCTTTTTACTACTTACTTCTCATCCTTCTTTCATCCGCCTTCCTTTTTTCCTCATTCCCTTTCTTTAAATCTTCTTATTCTTATGCACATTTTCCTCTTCTTCCTTAAAACAATATTTTTCTCATTCTCTTTCATTAAATCGTTGTGAAAATTTCTCTTCTCGAATTATTTCTCTTGTGTTTCTCCTTCACCTCCACCAAGCATCATTTCTACTCTTCTTTTTTCTTTGTTCTTTCTCTATAACATTTTCCTTTCGTCTATTTAATTTTCATTCCATCTTCTTACTCTTCTTCTTCTCCTCCTACAATCTTTTTTTTTCTAACCGGCTCTGATTATTTTAATCCTTCTTCTTTATCAATGAGAATTGAATGATTTTCTCCCTTCTCCTTCTCATCTTTAGCTTTCTTTGGAATATTTGTTATTTCAATTTATCGTCAGTTCTGCTTGAGGTTTTCCGATCAACATCATTTTTTACTTTTATTCTCCTGAATTATCTCCTTCTCCTTCTATTTCTTTCACTTATTCATCCCCTTCTTAATCCTCTTCTTTTCCTTCTTCTGCTTTCTCTTCTTTTTATGTTTCTTAGTCTTCCTCCTTATCCTCTTCTTCTTAACATATTTTCTCTCCTTAACACTCCTTTTTCTTCTGTCTCTTCCATTTCTATGACTTTCTCCTCTCAATCCTTATTCTTCCTATTTTCTTTCCCGCTCCCAACTCACATTCTTCTCCCTCCCACACCTTCTTTACTCCTTTTTCTGCTGTTTTACTATTTACCAAACACGAACTATAACACACACACTTAGCTCGTTGAAGAGAAAAGAGACGGTGTGAATGGGCCCTGCTTGCGGTTTGATGAGTAAAATCGGCTCGGCCCACGTCATACCCGATGGAATGCTTTGTTATCGATACTTCCCCAAAACTTGTCCTGGAAGTGTGAACTGTGTAATTTGGGACAAGGCCTGTGTGCAATCACATAGAAATAAAGCTGTTTCTGAAACAGAATTTGATAATACCTTGAATATGTTTTGGTGATCTTTATAATAGAGATCAATGACCTCATAAAACAGATTGTATGAAACATTTTCATACCAGCAGCTCCTTCAATTTGAAAGATATGCACTACAGAATACAGGTATGTTCCAGAGAAGCCTATAGTTTAGAAGTCATCATACTGCAGTCCTATTGTTCGGAAAAATACGTTTATCCAAAAAGTATTTAGTAACTTTATCATTCTATTACTATAACTTTATAGTAATATGTAGCAACTTCTATCTGCTCAATTTTAAAAATTTGAATTATTATGGTACTAACTATACTTTTTGGATCAATAGTACCATAATAATTCAAATTTTTAAAATTGAGCAGATAAAAGTTTTAAGAACCAACTTTTCAGCAACAATAAACAAAGAAAGATTGAATATAATCAAGTCCTAGGTATTACCACAGAGAACCTCAATCCATTACCTCCATTACAATCCATATCCAGAAGCTAATACTAAACTTGTGTGTGTATTAATCTACGATGCCAAATAGTTGGGCTAAATTTTAAGACAAACATTTATTTTTCTCCATGGCTTCATGGTGAATAGTCCCTTGATTCGGATTAGCTCACGACAAACAAACTGATACAAATATCCCCTATAATGATGAATTAAACCTATAATTAAATTTTAATATAATTAAAATCATAATGATAATTCAAATATCTCGAATCTATTATAATTCATAATTATAAAAGTATAGGTTTCCATACTTAGGCTGTCAAGGCAGGAAGGATTAATAATTAATCATTTCAATCAATCATAATCAAATAATTTTTATTCATTCTATATTTTTTTTATTCCATCTTGAGCTGATGAAAAGTCTATCTGCAGAAATTGACATACTTTTTCAATATTGAATTCGGATAACTTCATTCCTTGGCTTCATTTATCCATTGATTTTAGAATGTTTATGGTCATAGAATCAGATAAAAATCACAATGCAATTTTCTTTCACTCTTTTAGACCCGGGGGCATGATTCATAAATTTGGGAAATGGGAGTTATTGAAAACATGTTGAGACAGTCATCCACAGATTTCTGAGCGTATGACATAGATCCCCGAAATCATGACTGAGTAAAATGTGTAATGGTGGTTCGAATTTTCTCATTTATTATTAGCTTTCAAGTTTTTATGAAACATTCTCTGGTTTCCACACGTAACGTTAATACTTATCGATTTTGAACACGGGGTAAGGGAAACAATAATGAGCGTGGACAAGTGTCAAACATTTGTGACGGAAGTTGGAACAAGTGCTTCTCATTAACATCGGAAGCTTGATATTAATGAACGAACAACTTTCGAGACTTGCTCACTTAACGCACTCGAGAACTTGGTGAACAGTCTCGCTGGTTCTTGTCGCATGTCGCATGCTAACAACAATGAAACCAAACCGGATAAAGTTTGGCCAAGTGCTTCCTAATGCTGACGTGATATCTCAAAATTTAATCTCAGTAAACGAATTAGGGCGTGATAAGTGGTGTGATGGTAATTATTGGTAAGCAAGTAGGGAGGATGCTCACGATGACTGACTGCTTAAAGAGCGAACACACTTCAAAATTGCTAAATAACGGTGACAGTGGTATAGTCAGTCCAAGCAAAGAAGACATTCTGGTAAGATGAGAAAATGACTCCGGCTTTGTCAATACTGGTTTAAAAATCATGAATCTAGTTTCAAATTGTAGGAAACATTCTGATTTACAATTAAAGATCAGATTAAAAATTTTTGAACAAATATTGACCGAGCTGGAGTCATTTTCTCATCTTGCCAGAATGTCTTCTTTGCTTGGACAGCCGAACGGGATGAAATTGAAGAAGAGCTCGAGGAAAAGAGTGATTCTGAGAGGGTGAGAGAAAGTGAGTGTGGAGGAAAGAGGGGTTGTGAGAGTGAGTGGGGAGGGGAGGTAAGTGAGGTGCTATATCGAGCCAAAATGTAGAGAAATTCTAAAGGAAATAGAACAGGGAAAATAAACAAAAACCGGAAGGAGGTAGAGGGAAGATCGAAAGAGAAGTTCTGGATAATATTTTTAAAAAAGAACAAGGAGTAAATTGAAAGAGCTTGAGCATGAAGGACAAGGATCATGCAATGTAGGAGCTTCGTATTGCATAAACTTTGAATAAATTAAATGCACGTTCGCTGTATATTGGGTGACGATTGGACCGCACCTGCAGACAAGGTGACACTGTTTTTATCCCATTTATCATGCAAGCTTTCTGTTGTTATTGACACGGATTTTTTGAATTATTTATTTTGTAAAACGATGTAAGTTTATACTGTATTCTAAATGAGATTATTATAGGATTCAGGAAACATTTCTTTCAGGCCTATATATTTCTTTGGATCTGTTTTTTTTTTTTGTAATGGGCTAGGAGGGATAACTCAAGTTGCAGCCTATATGATTATAGTAGACATAGTAATGTAAGTCACTCAATTCAAGAAAGTAGAAGAAAAATTATTATCGCTCATAAAATGGCAATAACAGTCTACATAACAACTCTAGCATCATAAATCTATTTTGAAGCAATTTATAGCAAGAATTTGTCACATTTTGCATAAACTATCAAAAACAGTCCAATTGGCAATGATTGGTTTAGAAAATGTAGCCGATGTGGATATGTTTGATTGAAAAAGATCGAGCCTTCTCATTGAAACGCTTCATGGAACGAAAAAAATTAGGACTAGCCTACCGTAATTATTATTATCATGCAATCAATTTTTTCAAAATTTCAGATTTAATTGTGTTTTCCCTCGAAAAGGAATTATAAGTTGTAAATAAATAGGCTATGGGTATGGTCAAGAAAGGTCAAAATTTATCTAATTGGCGTTGGAATATTCATTTCATGAAATAGGTAGGCTACTTGAACTATTGATAAAAATATTATTATTGATTGCTAACATCGAGTCACTTGATAATAATTGTGAGATAGACGTCAAGCGGTTTTTATATTCAATAACTTATGAATAATTTAGTAATAATAAGTAGTGGTACTTACCATACCAGGTACCATCTTGTAAACCGTGAAGAATAGGCCTATCTATGTGAAAATTACATCATGTATTGTGTTATGGAGTAGTTTACAATGAACTCTCTAAAATGTATTGACTAGGCCTATATGAATATCATCCAATGTGAGGTTGGTTTATTATTCTATCTGTAAATTCTACAGTAAATAGTAAATACTGTCTGAATTATATTGAACCAAAAACCAAGGCAATAGGAATGCCAATTTGGGAATTGAATTAAATTTTAATATTGGTTTTTAAAACAGTTCATTTTCAGTTTCAATGATATTGAGCCAATGCCATTAATGCAAGGAGTAATGTCATAGTATTCCCATTTCTCATTATCAATAAAACTGCAAGACCTTGTCGAATTTTTACAAGAACATTATTTCGATCATAGTGATAAGAAGGAGACGCATTTTTTCCACATCTTACTTTTTACAGTTCATTCTACGTAGATGAGCAAGGACGTGATATCTAGCTAAAACAAAATAGAAGATTTAAAATTATATGACCGCATTGTATTAGTCTGGATTTCAATAGCAGAGTTACTTCATCAGCAGAATTATTCTGGAATGGTGTCAAACGAGCAATATCCAGGTCATCTCACTGGTCGCCCTGGCATTAGGACAGTAATTCTGATTCAGGTAACATATTAGTTTGGTATCTATTCATTTTAAAGTAAAATTAATTAAAATTTTAAAGCAGATAAATTTGGTGAAATCGTTTTTTCATTTGGTGAAAAATATACTGGAATATTGTGAAGTGATACGAAACAATTAAAATAGCCAACTTTAAAGTAACTTACTAATTTTCAAAATATTAAAATATAGGCCTACTGATTTCTAAAGTATTGTAATATTAGAGAGTGATGTGTAATTGTGAATAGAGTACAAAAAGTAAAGTAAGTCCATGATAAAATAAAACTATGTGCATGATTATAAGGCAATGTTTATGTCCAAGGTCATATTCTATTCGAAATTATTCGACTCAAAAATTGTAAGGAAGTGGTACCGTATTGTTGGAATAAAACAAATTTTGATAGATAGGCTACTTTCCGATATCCTCATGGAAAGTATAATTTTCTAAAAATGCTGGCTCTCATCTTCAATGTGTCTACTCATTTCAATACTTTGAACCGAATTTAAACACCCACCACTAATGAAAATAATGATTAATTATTTAGATTTTAGGCTAGTCAGCTGATGGGTTTTTTACTGAGAACTTGTGCTGATTTCAACTGTGAGAAAACACTGATATTCCTATTTAAAGTTATAGGTAAAAGCACCAGTAGTGGCCATGTTTAAGGAATTTTTTATAGTTTATGCTGAATTGTGAGACCATATTATCAGCTATCTCATCCAAAACTCAAAAATAATGTAGCCCAGATCCTTCCTGATTGACCTATTTGTTGAAATGGCGAATATGTCAATTCACCAATGAATTATTAAATTTTTCGTGAAACTCAATTTCGATTCTATATAAAGTGGCCACTATGATTCAATAGTGGCCAGGCACTGATTCTATAGTGGCCACATGATGTTTTATGCTCATTGACAAGTCAATTTCTCAAGATTCTTGTTGCAATTATTGAAGTAAGCTTTCATTCCAGACATTGATTATAACGCCAGAAATAATAGTAGGTTATATTTAAATGAGTTGAATTGGTGATGCATTGTTGTTGGTTACAAGCCACTAGAAAAGTGAGGTTAAACCAGAAAATAGATATTGTAAAGTTATTTTTCCTCTGTAACCTATTTGAAACAGTCTAAGGAGAACATAAATTCAAATTACA
Source organism: Sogatella furcifera (assembly GCA_017141385.1). Taxonomy (NCBI): domain Eukaryota; kingdom Metazoa; phylum Arthropoda; class Insecta; order Hemiptera; family Delphacidae; genus Sogatella; species Sogatella furcifera. The sequence continues at coordinate 19,889,312 of CM029552.1, read as the reverse complement.
CCAACTTTTACAACAATATCTACAACTTCTACAACAATTTCTATTGGGTGACCACTACTAGATTGTTCACGGTTTCTTGCTCTAGTAATGGCCAGTCTGCTTTTACGCCGAAATATTATCTGTATTTAGCTAGAGGCCTTTCAAACATCATCTAGACATTCTAGGGAATTATTATAACACCATAAATAGCGAAATTTATAGACTTTCCAGTCATAATACAAGATTTTGTATACATGCCTTCTTACTGAAACTGCTAATATAAGAGGAAACTGAACTTCTTACTGAAAGCACGTTTTTGAGTGATATAGCGACAATGAATCTCTCTCAAAATTCTCTAATGATGCTCTGTAAGCTCCTACTTGGACTATTTAGCTGCTAAATAGTATAAGCTAAGTCTCTAGTAGGTTTAGAACTTATTTGAAGGCATCAAATTCGTGTTTTAAAGAAAAAACCATTCAAGTGGCCACTACTGAAACAGTGACCATTACTGGTCTACTGGTGCTTTTCCCTTAGTTCGCAGTATTCTTGAATATGCAGCAATTGTTTGGAATCCCTATGTCAATATCACTTCTAGTCGACTAGAGTCAGTGCAGAACAAATTGCTCCGGCTCCTGTACTACAAAAAATTCAAAGTCTGGTTTCCTTATGAACGACCCAGTAGCGAATTGAGAGAGATGTTCAGGGTTCCTTCGCTCAAGTCTAGACGTGATCTCAGTTCGCTTTTGTTTCTGCACTCGTTGTTGCATGATCAGACTGATAGCATTCATCTTGTGGGTTTGTGCCTGCAACAACACATCCTAGAAGACACTGTCTATTCGCTATCAATAGATGTCGTACTATGGTAGGATATTTTTCTCAAATGAATAGAGCAGCTAGACGGTATAATCTGTATAATAGAGATTTGGACGTGTTTCATGATGGACACTCAGGTTTCGAACGTAAATTATGAATGCCTTCTGAATAATGTGCACATATAGATCCCTATTGGATGGAGTCATCAAGTAACTCATCAGCATGATGTGGTATTAAAAATGAATGAAAATTATCTTAGTTTGCATCATTAACATTGGGGGTGTCTTCATCATCTTCTTCATTTCAATCATCATAATCATCATCTTAATTTCGATCATCATAATCACCATCTTCATTTTGATCATCATAAACATGGTAATAATAATCATAGTCATACATCATAAATTCACCAGCACACTTCCACAGTATTAGAGAGTTTGTATCACATTTTTGCAGCATTAGTGGTTTTTTTTTTTGTATTTGAATGAGTTTCTTCATTTGGGTTTTGCTTTTTCTATCTATCTTTTGAATTTAAGTTTATAATTTAATCTCTTATTATTAATAAAATTTATTATTATATTACAGTTAATTTTTGAACACTGCATAATTTCTATTATGTATATTAATATGCATCTATTGTGTTTTACTTAACTACGTTAAGGAGGCAGTTGTGGGTTTCGACCTGTTGCCTCCAAAGAGTGATTGTTAAATAAATAAATTCAAGAATTGAAGGTTCCCCGAGCATTATATTGATTATCATGCTTAATAACTACATCACTTTCTAATAATTATTAGGCCTATATAATATTTTTAAAATCAGTTTTTTAAATACATCACCTACCGTGAGTTATTCTAAAATTCGCTACTTATTATAAAAATGAACCACTTTATTATAGTTTTCATAAGCCGTTGTCCTTATGTGAAAATAATTCGTTTAAGTTATCCTTTGAATGTCCTTTGTATCCTTTGAATATTATAATAATCAAAGTGGTAAATTAAAAATATAAATCAGCCTATATCTTGAAAATACTATTTAAATGCTGTTATGAATGGAATATATTTTCTATTTTAATATTTGAAGGTCATTTTCGAGAAAAATATTCAACAATTTGAACCATGTTTGTGTCATGATTTTCTTAACACTTGTTAAGCGTTATAACGGTACCAGAATGTTCATGAAAAAGCTAATAATTATATAATTATTAATATAATAGAATAGTAAAGGAGAGCTTTTGTGAAATACTGGTCATGAAAGTAAAATAATTTCAGTTTTGAAAGCGACTATGAAATAAAAATGTAAATTTTCTTCTATGGTCACTGTAGCTGAATAGTGTCTTTTATCTATACCCTATTCACGATCACTTGAGACGAAATAAAGAAACATTTTGCATGTACAGGTAGCTATTTTTGTTTGAGCTTGAGAAAAAGCCAAGAACTGTGATTGACTACAGCTGTTCGACTGCGGCAGAACTTCGTATGAAGTAATACCTCCCTTTACCCGCAAAAAAATTCTTCATTTCGTCTCAAGTGATCGAGAATAGAGTATAGTCACTGTAGCTGAAAACAAGGTCTTCTATAGACCTTGGTTGAAAAGAACAGCCTCTGCCATCTAGCAGCAAAATAAAGAACCACGTCGTCAAATTTACACGATTGATAATGTAGAATAGTGTCTGTATATTCTTAGTACAGTATGACAGTTCACAAAATTAACCAATATTTTAATTATTGTACTGGATTATGGATTGTTAATAAGAATTTATTATCACATCGATTTTTTTGAAGAAAGTAAATATTAGTTTCCATTGGCAACTGAACATCATGTTTAAAACAGTGTTTCAGAGCAAATTAATAACTTTATTGCAATAATAATGTTTTTTATTCTGTAAAATGAATAAATAAATAAATGAATAAATAATATAACTAACCTTATATGCTCCAATCAAATCATTGATGGAAAATATGCTAGAAGCATTGTCAAACATAACTATTGTTGAGATATTCATTAAAATGCTAATGACCTAGATAATATATCCTATTCTGTACGTAAACGTTACTGAATTTTCCAACAAAGATCTCCTTATAACTTTAATGTAGTTGATAGTTGTTTTTTAATCGAATTTTCTGAAGAGAAATATTTCACTAGCAATATCTTATTAATATTATAAATTCACATTGTTAAAACAATATAAAATCCTCAATAGGATGATGACATTTTTTGAATATTAAACCATAAAAGTTATTGAGATAATTAATTTTCTATTCAAGGGTGGATTAATTTTAATTGAGAGTAAATCAGTACTGGTACTCCTCATAGTTCTCATCTTCTTCATTCTTCATACTTCATAATCGAGTAACAAGTTTCAATATTTTTTATTTCTATATAACTAAACCAAACAATGTAGCTCTTACGACATATTATGGAGTTCAAGTTATACCAGTGTATCATAGAAAAATTGTTCCATCAATTATTGAATTGGGATTCACCATTTCAGGTATTTTAATAGTAAATATAGATAATTTCTTGCGTTCTCTTCATTATAAGGGTGCTGTAGATCTACAAACCCATATGGAATAACTTACATTATTTCTAGAAACCATTATTTTATTTATAATAATTATTAATATAAATTTATATTGTATTATTCGTCCCTGGTAAGAGTTTTTCATCTCCCATACATTCAAAGATGAATGTATATTCAATGTTTTTCAAATATTAATTAATTTAAATCTTGATCCTTGCTCAAAATTTAGGTACCTAGTTTTGAACATTTGAAGTATTGAAAATTTAACATTATAATTATTATTGTTCACAGGCACTATGTGGAATTTGCAGTGGATCACTTTTCAACGTAGATGACAAGCAGTCACTACTAGATAGTGAAAGAAAAAGTGAAATATTACAAAATTCACCAATTCACACATCCGAAAATGATTTCAATCAGCAAGCTCCACTGTCTTGTCCTAACATGAGAAATCCTTTCACATTCTTTTCAGAAAAGTATTCACAAAATTTGAACGAGCAACCGGTACCTGGAGACGAGAAGGAGGGTGCTTTCCAAGAATCTTCGTTTCTCAAATCTGGAGCATCAAACTCAAATTTTCCAAAAACTGATTTTCCAGATAGTAACACCAATAATGCAAGAACTAGACAATTGCCATACATTAATCAGTCATCAAAAATGTTCTATCAATATCAGCAACCGGGGCATCCTCCAGTAAAAATGTTATGTTATTACAATTCAAATAACGGTCTTGGAAATTATTACATTTGTCGTGGGAAAGGAGGCGATGCCAGAAAAAATGCATACTTCCAAGTACCAAAAATGTACCTTGGAGTGCAGAATACATTGAAAAATACAGTAAAAAATCATGTCCAAAATGAGAACTGTGGTTTCTCAAATAAAAATTTCACCGCTTGTCCAAAAACAAAATTTCCAGATGCAACAAGCATTTGCAAAGAGGACCTGTCACTTATTATGAATACATTATCTCCAATTTATGATTGGGCTCAACAGAAACACCGTGAAGTTTCTGACATTGATCGTTATGAATGTCTGATCGATTTGATCGATGGATTAAAATGCCGGATAGCAGATGAGAAAAATAAGTATTTGGCCAGTTTGTCAGAGTCCTCTCCTAACAAACTGGAAAAAGCTATTATCAAAAGTCAAGAAATCAACAACAAACTGAGAGAATCATCACCATTGAAACCGCTTGATGAGCAAAATATTGATGGTAAGAGTTCTGTCAAATTGGGTGAGGGCTCTTCTCTAACTCAAACACTTCTTGTTAAGAAAAATGAAGAATCAAATATTATCCCAGACCTGGATCCTGTTAAATTTGAAAATTCGGGTGAAAATCTGACTTGTTTGAAAATAATCAAGCGTCAGGTCTATCCTTCAAAATGCGATTGTGGTTACTTCTCGAAGAAAACTGGAAGATGTCCTTGTGGCTCCTGGCCATCAAACCAGAGAAGATATTATGGTGCGTAGTTTTACAAAACATTATAGATTATAGTAAACAAAAAATCCAATGATATTTTATAAGATTTTAAACATTTTTCATGTGTTCTATAGATTAATTTTTTGATATTTGAAAAAGACTGATTATAATGATTGATTTATTTGGTTTTTTATTTCACACCACCGCTTCAACTCTATCAATAATAAGTCTCCTCTCATGTCAATTGAGGTAACACATGTATAATTTGTTTTTTAACATACTATAACTTCCTTTAATAAAGGAACCAGCTCTGATCTATTAAAGGGAGCTATTAGGTTATTCCAGGGGAGGGAGTGGTGGGGTGGCCAGAAAATAATGTAGTTCGGATCAAAAATATAATATACTTGTCGTTGAATATATAAGCGCAGGCGCACGGTACTAGAAGTTTTGAACTGAGCTACGTCACATTCAATTTTGCCCAATAATACTCTTTTCATTTTGCCCAATAACAGGCAGTTATGGAGCAGACTTCTCCTGTAGTAACTTTGCTATGAACATACTCTTAAAATTCGAAACTTCTTTGCACAAATACTTACATGCCTTAAATTAATGAAAATTGTAAGTTGAATTATTTTGTGGCTGTCTATTCTTCATAATCAAACAAACATAGAATTCGAAACTACAATAGAATATATTCTGCTCAATTCATAATTGAATGAAAACCAAAAATTATTTTCTATAAAACAATACAAGAGATGTCCATTTATCAGTATCAAAAAACTCTGCAGTATGAATAAAATTGATAGGCTAATAAAAGAATTGAAATTGTTACTGATTGAAATTAAAGAATTATAAAAAATAGCCACACTTCATTCTTGGTAGGTCTAATGTGACTAACAATACCAATTCAAGAATAGTAGGTTATAACTAATTAACCTTTTAATAATCTCTGTAATTATAACTTGTTTTGTAGCAGGTGAGTTATATAAATTCTAATGGCTTCCTTTTTTAATTCAATCTCAAAATTCAGAGACTCTCAAAATGCCAATAATAAATTTCAGTTCTACAATACATTAGTTACTGTCACATGATTTTTCCCGATTCCAAGCTCTGTTTACTCATAGTTCGAGGAATAACCTGATTCCAGCAATGAGAGAATTAAAAATTTTCTAATGGTGTTATATCCAGTATTTAAGTTATGATTCATTCCCATTTATTTCTCAAATCATGATAGGTGAATAACAATGATGAGACATAGTTTACTCACAACACAGATTTATTAAGAAAACAAAAGCAATATTTTTTTGTCAGTTGAGTGAGGAGTTTTTTCATGAAGATAAATTACACAGTAAAAATATAATGGATTGGATTTTGTATTCCATAAGTTGAAAGTGTTACCAATATAGCACTTGAAATCCTGAAAGTCACACAATTTCCTATCATCCGCATTTGATGTATACAATTACAAAGATATCATATTACATGGTTCAGTATTATAATCAGAATTTGACCAAAATTTACGAATATTACCACGAATACTCGTACAGTGATGATGATCAGCATCTATTTTCAATTTGATACGGTATAGATTTATGATCTAATTTTTTATAAGCTTCACGGATAGGAACTATTCTACTTATAGCAACTTACTTCCATGTTTCATGTAAGTATGCCAATAAATTTATGCCTTTAGGCTATTAACCATGATCATGTCTGGTGTAAATTCCTTATCTGAACTTATTTCAGAAGTGGTGGAGTAATGAATAATATTACATTTCACGGCATTCCAAGTTCTGTGATGATTGTTCCAATGATTGTACCAGAAAGGTTGAGTATCAAAAATATGTCACGAGTTTGGTTGGATTACGATATGTTATCACAATATTTTATTGTAGATTATATTACTGTGATAATTACCATGTAGTAGTAAACGTAAAGTTCACTAATTTGAAGTGGAAATTAACAACATGATATAAATAGCTACTTGCTATAGCGGACTTGAAAACTCAATTGAATTGTTGAGAATTGAAAGTACACATGTCCAAAAAATGAAAATTTTCACCAAAGCAAAAAAACTTTCCGGTCAAGCGCGGATCCAGAGCAGGGCCATAGGGGGCGACCCCTTTAGAGGGGCCGCTTGGCCAAGTGGTGTACAGAGATATTCAAAGATTGAAATAATATGTGAATCTGTATTCACAACTCATAAAAAATAAAATAATTTTGAAAAATGGATGTTATATTAATTAATAATAATGTTATATTTTTAATGATTAAGTTATATTTTACAATAATAATAGAAAATAAAGCTTTAAAAAGCTGTTTTGAACACAAAAAAACCCTCGCCAACTGACCAAGTGGTGTACATAAAGTGCAGATAGCTGAGTTGAAAGACTGAATTTATACGTTATTTATATTCAATCATAATAAATAGAGCTCTGAAACTATACTTTGAACTAAATACTATCGACAAGTTCTGGATCCAAGCCTGTTCCGGGTCTTGTATTATTACAATACTAAGTCAAAAGTTTATCATGCTATAACTTCTAGAAGGTTTTCAATATACATTTTTCTCCACCATACAGAGACAAATTGAAGCCATACATATTTATCAGTAGAATCTTATATTCTTTTGAATGGACATGTGCACTTCAATTCTAATCTATTCAATGGCAATATTTGACAATATATTGTTTGATACATATTTGTTTGACCCAAAAGCGTTAAAAAACACAAAAATAACAAAGAAAACAGTCGACAATAATGATAGTATAGGGATACATGTTTGATAAGACATTCTCTGTTTGATAAGACATTGGTCTGGTTCATCACAGACTTCTTGAAGAGAATTTAAAATACAAATTTTCCAACACAAATAACAAGTGTATTGAAAAGGACACATACCGTACCAAAGTTTGAGGAGATATATATTCTGAATAGGGAGTATTTTTTTGTCCCCAAATAGTCAGTGTTGAACAAATTTTAAAAAAGTCATTTTTAACATTTATTGTGAAGTTTCAAAGGTTGAAGGTTTATTGTGAATATGATAAAGGTAATAATTTCATACAGTAACACTTATGTTTTTTCATTTGGAATAAGAATCACAGTACCCTTTTTAATTATTTTTATTTAAGCATAACATGTTTCGACTCAGTCATTTTCTCAAGTCTATAACTCATTCTCAAACTTCGATGTGCGTCCTTTTTAGAACAATCTGTACCAACTAATTGATACAGGAGTAACATGAAAACACATTGAGGTTTCAATCATTCTCTATTGATTTGAGAACGTTTATAATCTAGATATGGAAGCTTATCAGCGTATATAAGAAAAAAGATTTTCAATTTCTCACACTGAATCTCAAGATTCAGACTGGTGAGAAATGATGGTAATAATATTTTCAAATGATTTTTACTCCATATGAAAATAACAGGAGAAATATCAAATTTGGTCTACCCAAAACATTAGTTCTACTTTGAATTTCAAATAACTACTGTGGTTCATTTCATCATTTACTGAGGGTGATGTCCTCATGAATCATGCAGGCTTCTGCTTAGGTGAGATGTAACCTTCAACTTCTCACATATCTATAGGTTGGTATAGCTTGGTCACATAGGCTCAAAATTGGTAGATTTACTATTCTAGATACCTTGGCTATAGCCCACATTTCTATGTTCAAAAACGGAATTATTGAAACTTTATAATATTTACAGTAGAAAAATAAGCAAGTATGTTATTAAATTCTATCAAATTTTGAAAGGTGAGTTTTTTTATTTTCAGGTGCTAGATTTACACTTACATTATTTGTTCTCTTTCTCTTTGCAGCTATTAATATTTTTATCCAGAGTTTGTGATATTTTGTCTAGAAAATTAGCAAGAGTCTCACATTCTTTGCATGAAGATGGCAATGAGATCTTACAGTCACTCCTTAAATTACATGGACCAATGTTATCTCCACAGACATTGGATTGTATAGTTTTCTTGCATTCAAACCCGTGCACAAGTTTAGTAGAATCTTGATGTTTCAAAATTTTTTGAGTATGTTTAGTGGAAACACATTCTTCCAGATGACACTTAGGAATTTCCAAACACTGTTGTACTGGTATTGTTGAATCATCCAAGTTGACTGCTCCATTAATATTTACTGGACAAAGAGGTTTTATAATTGGCGCACTTGGTTTATTTGAATTGATTGATCCTGTGGATGGATGACATGGCAAAATTTCTTCAACTTTGGAACATGGCTGTAGAGAATTATTCAACAGAGTTTCTATTGCTTCTGAAATATGATTGTCTATCACGCAAGTTGAATTTTCGATTCTTCCACCTTGTTCAAGTACTGAATTCTTGAGTTTATCAGCATATTTTTGTTTATCGGATTTTGATATAGTCATTATACTGTTTCTTCCTTTTTCCATCATTGGTTCTTGAGGAGAATCATAAACTGAATTACGGAAACCATTATCTAGTGTGGTATCAGGACTTGATTGCTGCGTATTTTGGTAGAATGGGGGTTGCGTTTCTAGTTGTGAGTTACAAGAACTGGAACCTTTATCTGGAATGAATGGTCGTGATGATATTCCCAAATTTTCATGAGAGCCAGAATACGGAATTGAATCGACTGAAAGAACGATTGAATCGTTCGAAGAATCATATGAGTCAGAATTGGTTAATTTTGAAGCAGTATCGGGCTCTGATTGATATTTTTCTTGCTTGAAGTCTTGTTGAGATGCTGATAAGGTTTTTACATCATTGAAATTAAGTTTTGATTCCATATTTTGAACTGCTGCATAACTGGGAGTTTTATCAGGATAGTTCAAAGGTTGACTTGATTGAGAAGAAAGGCGGTTTGCTGGTTGGGAGTACGACTCAATTTTTGTAGAATCATATACATCACTCGTATCACTATTTGATTTTGCATACTTTTCTGACTGATACACTTCACAGTTTTTGAAGCTTGTCTCTTCTGGTACTGATAGTTCTGTGTAGGAATTTTCAGTCGATGATTTAAAATCATGGTAATCTATTGAACTTCCTCCTCTATTCCCTGGGTTTATTGGTACTGGTGATACGTTTGCATCTGTTGAGTACACTGGATTATGATTATTATTGTATTTACTATTATCAATAACGTCTGGAGAAGATTTCCAATCTTTTGCATAACTTTCTCCACTACTAGAATCAGGATGTGATTTATTTTCACATATATTACTAGTGCTACAACCAGATGAGGCACTATGATGGTTATCAACGTTTTTCAGGATATTAGTTATTATAGGACTAATTTTATTCAAGCAATCAAAGTGGAGGATGAGGCTCTGGTTGCCAGTGTGATTGTGATAAGACTCTGGATCATAACATGTGAAACGAAAGATGTACTTGCTCGGCTTTTGTTCACATATTATATGACTTGTTTGGCATGGTTTTTGACTTGATTCACTTGTTTTAGGAAGAAATCCACCATTTTCACGAGACAATTTCTCTCCCGATGATTTAGTCCGCTCCTTAGCAAGGAAATATTCCTTGCCATTTCCAATCCCATTATTAATAACAAGCAATTTATCATCAATGTTAAATTCTGATCCCAATTTAGATCTGAGATCTTCTAGAAAATAATTATTTTTCACTTCAATGCCACTTCTCGTGAAAGTTCTAATTTTTGGAATCATTCTGTAGATTCGTGGAGTTGAAGTGGATATTTCATTATTTCTTATGCTATCCATGATTCCATTCACATCATGAGCTTCAATTATGTCATTTCCATTGCTAAAACCAATTGCTGATTGATCATCATTGATTATTGATTGGGGATGGATAGCAGGTGATGGTCTCTTGAATGAGTCTATTCCAGTTGGTAGAGAATCGTAGAAATTACTCATACTTCTTATCATATCGTTATTATCTTTTCGAACTCTTTCAGAATCATTTTTATTGGATATTTCCTGATCATATGAGTATATATTCGTCTCTGGAGCTGCTTGATCAGCTAATAATTCTTTCAATGGTATCAACTCGTAGAAATTACTCATTGGTTCAATGATATCATTATTGTGCTTTTTAACTCTTCCATTATTATTTGATATTTCCTGATCAGATGAGTATATTTTTGTCCCTGGAGCTTTTACATCCGCCATTTTTTTCGAAGGTATATATTCATAGAAATCATTGATTGATTCAGTATCATTATTGTGCTTTTCAACTATTCCAGAATTATTTTTATTGGATGTTTCCTGCCCTGATGAGTATATATTTTCCCCTGGAGCTGTTTCATCAGCTAATTCTTTCAATGGTATAAGATCATAGAAATTACTTATTGATTTAATAATATCATTATTGTGCTTTTTAACTCTTTCTGTATTATTTTTATTGGATGGTTCCTGATCAGATAGATAATTCCTTCCAGATGGAATGTACTCATAGTATTTACTCAAAGAGTTAATAATATCTTGATTGTGTTTTCCAAATGTGTCAAAGTTATTTTCATTTGATTTCTTATTTTCAGGTAGAAACATCATCTCATCAAAACCGGAATGCCCAGGAGAACCCACTCCAACTGGTTCAAATTTATAAAATTCACTTAATGTTTCAATTAAATCATCACTCTCTCTTTTAAATGGTTGGGAATGATTCAATTTTTTTAGAATGTTCTCAGCATCATCAGTCAGTAAAAATATTGGCATTACTTCCCTATTTACCAAGCCACCACTTAATTTAGTTGATTTTAAATCAGACTGGACTGGCATATTTCCATCATATTTTTCTGAAACCAGGCTATTGTTACTAACTCTTGAAGAATCAATATCCATTAGTGACTGCTCTTTCAATTTGGAATGCGGTGCTATTTCTGTAGATTGTTTTTGAGATAAATCCATTCCAGCTGGTATGAACTCATAGAACTTGTCCATTTCTTTCATAAAATCTTCGTTATCTTTCCTGACTCGTGCAGAAGTATAAACATTTTCCCCAGCAGTTGAATTCACTCCTATATCAGGAGTTGTTTTTGATGTTGATTCTTGCTCCTTGAGAACAATCCCATAGTAATCTTCAATTTGTTTCAGTACATCTTCATAATTATCCATAATTTGTGATTTGAAGAGATTTGATACTTCATCCTTAGAAGTTGTCTCTAGGTTGAGAGGCAGAGAAATAAGAGGTATCAATTTCTTAGCGGATTCGTCGGAAAGTGGTATAAAATGGTATTGATCACCAAGTTTGTTGATGATATGTTCAGTACCTCCAGTTTCCTCCAGAACTGGTGGATTAATCTCATCGAATAATTCATATGGAGTATCAACATTACTGTCGGTAAGTAGTAGAACAGATTTGATCTTTTTTTTACCCAGACTATTATATAATTTGGCTATTTCTCCATCAGTTAATACTGGTTCATAATCGTCCTTCTGCGATTTCATTCTATCTAAATCAACTGGTGTAAAAATAAGCATTGGGTTGGATTTTCCGGAATTCTCACTTTGAGAATTGAAATAATTGACTGCATCCCATAGACTAGCCACTTTGTCTGGATTGCGAGGAGTTATTGAATGTGGATTATTAACTATTACATCAAGTTTATTTTTAGTTTTTGAATCTAAACCTACAGGTTTTGAACTTTGGCCTTCCACATCCCATAATGTATTTGGATTTTGAGGAGTAGGATCTGTATGTGAAACCTCATCTGATGCTGCCCATACATTATCCACATAATTTGGATTTTGAGAATTTTTTGTTGTTTCTACATCTAACGTTGAATTTAAATTAGACAATGAATCAGTTCCGAATGCTGCAGAGTTGGAAGGTGAAGTTGGTATGTCGGCATCTATTCCTTCAGCTGAGAAAGTGGAGGCGGCTGGGGTTCCAGTTGAAGCTGCTGATGCTAAGGTACCAGCAGCATTTGCTACTGTACCTGCTGTTGAAACAGCCTGTAGAGGATTTGCAGAATTTGCTATAGAACCTTGTGAAGCCATCATGTTCCCAATAGCTCCCAAAAGACCGGTGGCAGAATTCATATCCATCCCAGATAACATGTCTCTCATAGCACTCATTACCCCTCCTCCTGATTGAGAATCATCTGCATTTTCAGAATCATCAGACTCTGTATATCCTGATGATCCATAGCTTGGATCGGTGGAGGCTTCTGGATCAAAATAAATGGGATTAGCATTGGGACCTAAAGTGCCTGGATCATTATATCCAGTATAAGTATAAGATGTTGGATCATCATAATATGAGTTTGCGAGACTTGGATCATTGTAAGGGGGGCCTGAGTTGAAGTCATAAACAGATGGATCTCCAGCCACTGGTCTGTAAGGGTCATAATACTCAGCTGGTCCATATGAATAACTATTGGGGTTGAAAAGATATTGCGGGGATGTTACTTGTGGATCTTCAGCCTCCTGTCGGATTGAGTTGGCACGTATTGATGTTCCAATGCGGTGGAATTGTGACAACTTGGGTGCTGGTCCATAGCTTCCACCATTCTGCTGAGCAGAGCTCTCATCCAGTATCAATATCTGGAAAAGAAGTTGGAAGTGTTATCTTTATATTGATCAAGTTACCAATATCTTGAGAAATAATATTATTCATTGGTGAGTTAATCAACTTAGTCACAGGACTCATCTGAACATTATTAAAAGCATTATCAATCATGGAAGAATTATTAGATATTGTAGTACACAATTGCTGGATGATTTTAATAATAATGAATTAAAATCTACATTTATCACTATATAAATGATCAAAGGATTTCTGCAACTCCAAATATTGACCAATGTAATGAATAGCAAGCGAGATCCATTGAATGAAACTGTTCAAAAAACTCATTCAATTGATATCACTTGCTAATTAGTAATAGTCCTCTATTTATTTATATTGCAATAAATGGAGATTCAAATTAATCATTACTATAGCATTAACAATTGTTGAAGAGAGGAACAAAACTAGATGTATCAGTTTATGATACATGGAATGATAGATTTTCAACATAGATCTACAGTTTTTTTAGAAAATCAGTATAATTCCTGACAATATTTAATAAATGATTTTTAAACAGACTTTTCAATTACTGAAAGTAAATAGATTCACTGCAAGTAGTATACTGATAATGATTATAATCAATGTAGATTTTTCATTGAAATTATCATATAAAAAATTGATATGAATGATATTGTCTCCAGAATTGTTCTCTTGAAGGATCTAAAATAACATAAATGCACTTATCAATCTACTGTGAAATTTTTGCGTATTGTTATATTCATTAAGTAATAACAAGAGTTACCCATGAAACATGCTTCTTTTAACAATTGTTGGCAAAGTAAGAAACCGACTTAAACCTTTGAAACAAATTGAAACTATCTTGGAAAAATCATGTTGAAAATCAATATCCTTCCCTCATTCAATCACAAAAGTTGATCCTCCAGCCTTCCAAATGAAAATTATACATAGAAGAAATAGTTGGATGAGGATGTTATTACAATTAAGTTATTTCCCCTCTAAAATTTTTAATTGCCATAGAAAAATAGAGTTTTCTAAAACTCCATTTAGAAAAATAGAGTTTACATGTATGTTTCAAGTTCCTGAGAAATAGATTCGATTAGAATCTATAATAAGAATAATATAAATGTATGATGTAATGAACTATGTATCATAGAAAGAAATCATATAATATAACAATAATATATAGGTCAATATGATGATAATCATTATGATGATCTAGTATAATATTCTATATTGTAGGATACTTGTACTATGGAATTCTGGAAAAAATTGACTCCTTAAAAATATCTTTCTTTTTTGGATTGAAAATAATCCCCTATATCATCTATAATCTATGGGTAATGTTTACTATGGTACTATATTAAATAGGATACCATGGGAACGTTTGAAGAAACCTTCCCCAAAATAGTATTTCTTCAAATCCCCTGTTTCTGAGAAAAATATCAATAGAGAAAGTCACGAATGCACACTGCTCTATTTGGACTAACGACTGTTCAAACAATAACTATTGTGGGGTGCATTAGTTTGAATCATGCATTTCTGTTAACTTGGATATACAGTATTTGATTTGAACAATAATACAATGTGAACAATTCTAAACGTTAGGTTAAAGGTTTGAGAACGGTTTTATATTTATTTTTAGAATTGGAGATTTTCATCAAATGTGGCATTTAGAATTTGGTTAGTAATCTTGGATTCACCCTATTGAATCCAAGTTCTTCAAAGGGGAAGGGGGTCATGTTATTTGTATGACTTCGATATAATGGTGAAAACTGCACATAGATATGTTCAACTATTTTGGATCTAGCAGGTAGGTAGTTTGGGCCGTATTTCTGAAACAGTGGCGTTTCATCCAAATGATGAATAACAGAGAGAAGAATATCTGCATTGACATGACATAATAGAAACGTTCAGGAACAAGATTACTTATCAACTGATTATATATACGTATTTCTCATCAACAATTCATATAACTTTAAAACGGTTTTAGATATCAATGTGCGGTTTTAGCATTCAATTTATTTTGAAAATCTGCATAGAAATTATATAGAAATTCCCGTTTGAGAAAAATTAACTTGGATTCCATATGGCGAACAAAATTTTTAATGTCATACAGTACTACTCGACTACTACTCGCTAGTACGATTCTTATTTATTATATTTAGATATTTTAGTATGATCCCTTTCCTCACCGATCGTCAAATTCCTTTTAAATGAGAAATATAAAGCTGTTTTAAAACTTTTCACTACTCGGTAATACCCTGCAATACAACAAAACCGGAAATTAATAATTGATAAGTTTGTGCTGTTAATTGTCCATTTTTTCTCTACTATCAATAATACAGGGTGGCGCAGAGAAAAGGGGAAATTTTGAATAATCATAATTAACCAACGAGAATTTTACAAAACATTTTTAATGCTGAAAATATATTCGTCAAGAAGGGAATTTTTGGAAAATCACTTGAAAATAACACATCTGTTAAGTTTTGTCCATTGCACCTAACACATTCATTCAATCGATTTTGAAGACTAAAAAGTAACATTCCCAAGCGGCTCAAGCTGCCCGGCTCTAAATCCGCTGCTCGAGCTACCCGACTGTAGCTGCGCTTCTCTAGCCATCACAACACTATTCACATAACTATATTATGAATGTTCACTATGTTATAAGGGCTACAAATGTGTTATTAATCAATAAATAGTGGAAATCACTTGAAAATGACCTAAAAAGTGTGAATTTCACTATTTTATTGAATTATTACACATTTGTAGCCCTAATAACATAGTGAACATTCATAATATAGTTATGTGAATAGTGTTGTGATGGCTAGAGAAGCGCAGCTACAGTCGGGTAGCTCGAGCAGCGGATTTAGAGCCGGGCAGCTTGAGCCGCTTGGGAATGTTACTTTTTAGTCTTCAAAATCGATTGAATGAATGTGTTAGGTGCAATGGACAAAACTTAACAGATGTGTTATTTTCAAGTGATTTTCTAAAAATTCCCTTCTTGACGAACATATTTTCAGCATTCAAATGTTTAGCAAAATTTTCGTTGGTTAATTATGGTTATTTCAAAATTTCCCGTTTCTCTGCGCCACCCTGTAGATCATTTTGAAGCGAAGAAAAACTAACAATAATCCATGAAATAATTTTCTCATTTTGATGAGAAATGAGGTGATAATGAGAGATGATGCCTACTTTACAGGTTGGGACTCACTACTTTCCAACAAAAATTTAGAATTTTTACTCTTGTTTCAGAAGGCTAATTTCTGTTTGGCTTGACATGTGCAGCTTTGGTATGTTATAATATAGTCGTTACATGCAAAAATTCGAGAGCTCTTCACTTTTAAGTAGCCTACTACATATTTCAACTTGTGGCCTGCATTATTTCCAACATAAAGAT
Source organism: Sogatella furcifera (assembly GCA_017141385.1). Classification (NCBI taxonomy): domain Eukaryota; kingdom Metazoa; phylum Arthropoda; class Insecta; order Hemiptera; family Delphacidae; genus Sogatella; species Sogatella furcifera. The sequence continues at coordinate 19,872,691 of CM029552.1, read as the reverse complement.
TGAAAAATATATATAGTAGCTGATCTCAATTATTATATTTGGGTAATTTACTATTGAGTTGAGATTCAGAGCAAGACTGAGTACGTTTCAAGTTTATCAGTTTTGGGATGTGTCAGATTTTTCTCAAATACAGTACATCATTCTGATGTAATCCTGTAACTGATTGTCAAAAAACAAAATGATAAATGAAACAAAGAAGCACTTTTGACTCCCATGCCGATGAGCTATAATATTATGAGTTATCCACTATTTTGCAACAAGTGAAAAGTATATTTTCCAAATTTGATACATTTTCCCAAGAAAATATTGTTAGTCTCCTTTGAAGAGATTTAAGCAAGATTTTCAATTTTCAGGCAAATGAGATAGGATTGGGATAGCTAACGATCATTTTATAAGCATCACGAGCCAAATAATGATTTGTAGCAAGTCAAATGTGAGAATGCACACAAGAAACGCACCCATTAGAACAGCTGATTGGAGAATGATTTCAATGCTTTTAAATGGACCCAATTTCGTACTCTACATAGTTGCCAATTTTTAGGCCATGGCCTTCTATTAAAGGAAGCTATGGTTTCTTTCAATTGATATGGCAATCATGAGCAAAAAATTTAATAGGCACTTCTACAGGTCAGCAAAAATTTTACCCACTCATCACATATTTATGATACCATGAACATTCACTAAAAAACGAGATAAATTAATCCTAATACATATTTTCTCAGTTAACTAATACGCAATAATGATACCTACTTGGAAAGTTAGTAACAATACGACAGCGATAAATATTGTTCCATATTTCCTCCTCATTATGAGGAAAAACTTGCAAAACTTCTCTTCAAATTGTCTATCATAATATCTAAATCACACAACCACTTATTTTTCACAGAAATTTCGGAAAATTTGAAAAAAGCGCCTTGCAAATAAAACATTCAATACTAGAAAACAAGTTTCGAAATATCTAAAAACTTATCTTACGAAGACATGCGACACGTTCTGCCTGGGACGTGTCTAGTAATGTACTATTGTTTTTCTGTAAATCTTAGGTATCTTACTAGAATAGCAGTTAATCGCTATTACTTCCATATTTAGCAGAAAGTTTTGATAAAATTAACCATCATTTCAGCTATTTCAAGGATAAGAAGTGGAAATAGGATGAATTTATTAATGATAAAGAAAGCTAATATTTCAGGTGATATGAGCTCAATACTGTATAGGCTGAAGGCGTTAATACCCATGAATACAAAGTTTAATACAGCAATAATTACTATTTCAGTTTGAGTTGGTAGGCTGAACCATTCAAATACTAAAAGATAATGGATTCCAAGATATTTGAATTGAAAAAAGGAAATGAGTAATCTTGAATGATAAGTGTGGTGTAACAGAATAATTCATCTCAAGTCAGCAAATGTTTCGCTTTTTTAGATATTGTAGGTCCTTGGGTCTGTCTGTAAAATAGGTCGTAGCCTACATTTATAAAATTTTAAATAGGCTGCAATGTAATCTTCATAGATAGAGAGTGAAACCTATTGATTTATTTCAAGCATTCAAGGTTAAATTTAGGCCTATCAGAGGTTGAAAGCAAATATAGATCCAACATTTACTATTCAAAGTGATAGTAATATTACATTTACTATCCAAATGTACCTCAAATGAATGTCTAAAGTGTTACTGGCTTACTTATTTTCATTTGTCACGGCTAGTCGAGGTCGAAGGTTGCATTGTCCTTCCAATTGCATCAATGAAGAATTGAAGAATGATTTTGGAAGTTTTCATTGTGAATCATTAAGTCAGGTTATTGGATACACTCCATTATATAGTTTCATTTCATTAAGAGTTTCTAAATATATTGTGGAGGTTCTGGTGAGGAGGGGATGAATATTCATAGTAATTTTTATGGGGTTACATAAACTACAAAGTAGTTGTGGAATTTTCATTTTAACGAGCCTCAGAATGATTTATAGAAGACATTTTGATGAAAAAAAGAATAATAAAAACCACAAAGATTCACAACAACAATGCCATAATTATGTATTTTGATTTTGCGTACACCTATGCCTAGGCTACGCTCATTCTGATAAGATTCTATTTCGATTCAACAAACTAAATTCTATTTCATTTAACAAACAAAATTATTTGGAAAGTCTTCGGAACTCCCCACTAATAAGCCATAACTCACGCTAATAATAATAATTATTCGATGTAATTGTTGATTAGTGATATAAAATCAATATTCAATAATCGTATTTTTGGTGGCTTTGTCATAAGAATGAGGTGCTGAATAGATTGTAACCAAATAGACAAATACAGGATAGGGCAGAGCCGATTGACGAGTTTAATAGGGTTATAAGTGATTAACCGAACGACTTGGAAAAAAATGGTTCAGCTCATCAATTCAGTGTGAAATATAGTTTTTATTGATAATATTTTTAAAAATTATAACAGTTAAATGGCGGCTATCAGCTGCAATACACTGGTGTAGCCGATTTTTGAAGTTTTCAAAGCCATTTTGGCACAGTGCGATTGATAGGGCCTGAATCTCTATTCTGAATTCATCTTTCAGCTCTTCTAAGGTGTGTGGGCAAGATTTGAAATCGTTATCTTTATGATAGTCCCATAGAAAAAATCGCATACACTCCGCATCGGGTGATCATACCGGCCACCTCACGTCCTCCCTCACTGAGAATTGCCGTGGCAACAATTCTCTCAACACATCCATTGAAATGCGCGCTGTGTGGGCTGCAGCCCCGTCCTGCTGAAACCATAATTCCCCCAGGTCTTGCTCCTCAGCAAGTTCTTCCTAGGGCGCAAAAACGTTTATAACATTGCAACAACGCTCGTAGGTGACAGTCACGATGATGATAACAAGAGGGGGGGGGGACGTGAGGTGGCCGGTGCGCTCACCCGATGCGGAGTGTATGCGATTTTTTATAAAGAAAAACCTTTAAGGTAAAGTTTTCAAATTTTGCACACACACCTTGGAAGAACAAAAAAGAAAATCAAAGAAGAGATCCAGGCCCTATCGATCGCACTGTTTCAAAATTGATTTGAAAACTGAAAAAATCGGCTACATCGATCAGTGTATCGCTGCTGATGGCCGCAATTTAACTAGAATATTTTTTTAAAATGTCAACAATAAAAACTATATTCCACACTGAATTGAATGAGATGAACCATTTTTTCCAAGTAGTTCGGTTTATTATTTTATAACTCTTACAAACTCGTCAGTCGGCTCTGCCCCACTCTGTATTTCAATCCAGCTAAGTGTGTCTCCGAAAATCAGCTAAGTTACTTAACATTTAGGCCTAACTTATGTCTCAACTCAACCACAGATGAAATTAAATTTGAATCTAGATTTACCTTTTCTATGTCTCAACTCACCTCATCCCTCGATAGTTCACAAATCAATCCTCCTTGTTATTTGTGTTTTTGCACATATCATAGCAATAATATTTAGGCACGATCATCTCGAGTTCCAAATAAACAAGTCTAGGCCTTTCTCTTCTTGAACGATTTCTGGTAAGTGCCAGATCAATGGGACTGCTTGGCCAATTATAAAAAGTGGTAGAGTACAGCTAGACATTTCTGTAGAGGTCCAATTCCTACGAGACTCCAAGACAAGTGCATCCATTGCTGAAAATTTTAAAAAATATATAAGTTACTTAAAGAATTGGTTAATGTTGAGTAGATTACAAAGGTGAAAATATTAGGTACTAACAATATATTATTGAATGACTTGATAACGTAGGAATATCTATAAACTGAGAGAAAAATATCTATAAGCTTATCTATAAAATATATGAAAGAAAAATGGCACTCATTCATCATCAACTAGAAATCTACAGTACTGATACGAATGCACTCAAATTTGGCAGGCGCTTTCAATTGAATTTTTAGACGCTCACTGAGAGAAGATTTTTTCAATTTCTCAGTGGATAGCCTGAGCCCAATTCTCAAGTTTATCTAGGCTACAATTTTTCTGCGTTCACTTAGCTTTTTCAGTAACCTATTATGGAAAGAACTTTCTCTGTAGTTTCAGTTTTAGACATTTAGTCTAGAAAATTGTGTACAAAAAACTTTAAACCCCTTCCAAGATTGCGCCAGTAATTGGGTTTGTTCAATTTTTTATGCGTTATTGCGAGTTTCCAAGAAACGCATGAATAGCCAAAAGAAGGTTGGATTCAATGCACAGGTTGAGATGAAATATTAGAAGACAACTTACTTTGAAGGATTTTCAAATTATTCAAAAATTGAGCCTGTTATTTAGATGTTCCTACATTAGGCTATCGTTAAAAACAATTCTAGGTTTTTTGCAGATTTATTATAGACCTAAATAATGTGACCAATAAAGTTCAAGTTCCGACTATGGTTCATATCTCCATGTCCTGATCTAAGAGATAAACAGTATGAATTTGAGTAGACTACATTTCAATACAGAAAAAGCGAATGAAGCTTGCCAAAAAAACCCTGTTGACGAGTGATATGATGAACAAATTGAAATCAAATAATTTAAATTATGTAGGCAGAGCCTAGGGCTTTATAAAAAAGGGGTAGACATCTGCCATTCTGTGGTCAACTAATAGCGCCAAATTTTAATTCATTTAATTCGACAGTCAAACATAATATTATGATTAATGATAAAAATTATGTTAGAAAAAATAATAGGCTACTCACTTCACAGAGAATTGAATTTCCAGTTTGGCAATTTTTAAGTCAAACTTTAAACCTGGATTCATCTTCCTGCATCTGGCAAATTTGTATTTTTTTTTAAATTTCAGTTTTATGATAAAAATAATTATATTTTTTACAATTTGATGCTAAGCAATATGAACCATTTTATATGACAAATTAACCTCCAAGATTTCAGAACAATAACTCAATTCATTTGCTCAACTTGATAAACATCAGCTGTTGATCGTCTCTATCATCAAAAATATTTCTATGAATTCAAACCTAAAAGTTGACCACAGAATGGTGGACCGTGCTTCTACCACCTTTTTATAGAGCCCTAACAGAGCCCTGGCTAGTGGCTACATAAGATAAGAGCATGGCAAGCCTACCCGCTAGTGACAAAAAATTACAATGTGGATCTTTGAAATTGTATAATTAATCAATTAACAATTGTCTTATTACATCCACCTATAATTTCAATTTTATCAATAGCAGGAGTATTTAGGCTATTTACTTGGGAATAGGCTACTATATAGGTTTGAGTTAGCATGCGTTTACGAACTTTTACTGTCCAGATTAGTTTCCCGAGTAACTTATGTTCATGCTATTTTTGAGAGCTGTTTATAAAAGTAAGTTAGGCCTACCTAGTCTGAATGAAAAATTATATTGGAGAAACCTAACCTATAACTTATAACATCATTCGTTGGATTGAAAATGATAAAAACAAAGCTATAGAAACAGGTTGATTATTAATTACCTTTTCAACCGATAGAAAAATAATGCTTCCTGTGATTGACAGTATATAATACGGATTGAATAATATCCAATACCGTAATAATTTATTAATAGCCTACATATTATTGTTGAGGAAACAGCCATAGCCAATGGCCCATAGCCCATAGGTCTAGTATATATATATATATATCGTATTGCTTAAAGTTGAAGGTGCATATATATTTTGTCGATCATGATTTAAATTCCTGTTTTAGTTCATAATTACAAAGAGATGTCTAGGTTTTCTACCCACGCCTTAGCATGGTCCGTCATATTAAAAATATCTTCAAATGTTCCATTGAAGGCTCTGGAGCATGCATTTATTAAGTGGTCGATGTTTTGCACAGCAGCACCACAGTCACAAGCTGGGGAATCAACCCATCCCCATCTGTGTAGGAGGTCAGCACATCTGCCATGCCCAGTAATTAGGCGATTTCGACGAAGCCAGGTGCGACGAGGTAGCTCAAATAGGTCTAGTAGAACAGCATTTTACTGGCCCACCTCGCTAGAGTCAAAATTCTTGTTGAAATTGATTCAGTATGTTATTCTGATGTCAAATTAAAAAAAATTATCCGTCGCTGTCCAGTAGTTTTTAAATAAATCAAGTTCAAAGTTTGGCCTGGGGGGCACTTACAAATTAACAAATCTGATAACTCTGTTATTTGAAAACTTCTTGAATTAGTAATAACTGTACAAAATAGCAAAAAATTAGTACTAAATTTCTTATTAGAGTTTATAACAATTTGAGTGATAATTGGGACCGATAAAAGAGGTTATGATTGAAGCAAATCAATAAAATTAATAATGGAAGGTAAGGCGACATTCTGTATCAACGACATTGTAAACTAACGTCATTCTGTGACACTTTCAGTCAAAAAATTGAACAGAATATCGTTGAGCAGAGCCTACAGATTGTACCATTTGGTACACATTGTTGAGACATGCAGGAATATGGAAAAATTGACAACCTCACCTAAACTAACCTAACTTGAGCTCTAACTAACCAAACCTAAGCTCCAACTAACCAAACGTAAGCTCTAACTAACCCAACCTAACCTAAGCTCTAACTAACCCAACCTAACCTAAGCTCTAACTAACCTAACCTGAGCTCTTACTAACCTAACCAAACCTCTAACTAACCTAACCTGAACTAACCAAACGTAAGCTCTAACTAACACAACCTAACCTAAGCTCTAACTAACCTAACCTGAGCTCTAACTAACCTAACCAAACCTCCAACAACTAATCCAACCCCCAACTAACATAATCTAAGTTCTAACTAACCTAACATACACTCTAACCAACCTAACCTAAGCCCTAACTAACCTAATCTGAGCTCCAACTAACCTAACCTAAGCTCTAACTAACCCAACCTAAGCTCTAACTAACCTAACCCAACCTCTAACTAACCTTACCTAACCTTTAAACTAACCTAACCTTGGCTCTAACTAACCTAACCTTAGCTCTAACCAACCTAACGTAAGCTCTAACTAACCAAATCTCCAACCTAATCTTGAACAAATCACATCGATATTATTATTCAATCAACTCAGCAGCCATAGTTTGAGGTTAGTGACTTGATGAAGTTGAGTTTGTGTTTTAAAGATATAAAATTATTCAACATAATTTATAATATTAGTAGAATGGTTATTCCAGTACTTAATGTGAATAATTTTGTACATTTTAGATTAATTTCAAAACGTTCAGAATAAGAGAGTTAGTGTAATTGTGAGATAGTTTCATAGCTCCTGCAGACCAAACTTTGAACTTGATTTATTTCAAAACTACTTGACAGCGACGGCTAATTTTTTTTAATTTGTCATCAGAATAACGTACTGAATCGATTCCAACAAGAATTTTGACTCTAGCAAGGTGGGCCAGTAAACGACACTTTAGCCGAGCAGTTTTCTGCATAATAAATACTCTACTCATCTTTATATATACTCATCTTTATAGGGGGAGAGATAGCGGAGTCTGCCGCTACTGGTCGTGTTCTGGTTTGCTCCGTAAAAATTTATAATTTTAAAAGGATTTATGCGTGGTTTTGTGATTTAAAAAAGTGCATTTTCAAGGACTAAGTCTCCTCTTCCGACTGGTTGCGTTAGTTTCGTGAATAGTGGTGATCACTCTTGGTAATTAGTATTTTTCAATTTTTTCTAACCTGAATTTCTGAACTGTTTTGTAAAGTTTTTAATGAAGACGAATTCTTATCGCCTCTTATCTTATCTTTGATTGTTCGGCCTGCTACTTCGTTCTCAGTCATTACTTCTGTAAGCGGTCCATTTCTTGTTTCCTCTGTTTATTCTTATTCCTCTCCCCTTTCATTTTCCGATATCAGGAGCCTCCGCCACCGTCCTGCCGTGTTCGCTCTCTTGGCAATTCTTTCTCCTTTCTGCTCCCTCAAGCTTGCTTATCTCACCGTACTATATTGTTGTTGATCGGCTCAACGGTCTGTTATTGCTTTTAACTTTGGCGCTTCATTTGAACTCATAATGAATAAACCCATGACAACTCGCCGTAGGCGAGAGAACATAATCCGTGACGCGAATCTACTTAATGATTTGGATCTACTTAATGATGACGTTATTGACCTGGCTTTAAGTTTTAGGGGTGCTCTATCGATTATTGCTGACAATTTCTCTAATGATGCAATCATTGATTTGCTTCCTAACGTTATTGGAGTACTGAATAAATTAGACAACACAATCTCAGTCAACAATGAACTGAATTGTGAGCTATCAGAGCTAACGCAGGAAAATAAACTCCTTACTAAACTCTTGGAGGACGAGAAAAATGGGAGAAGGTGTTGTTTGGAGGAGTCACTGTTATACGAGGAGAGTGCGGAGGACGAGATTAGGTCGTTGAAGTCGCGCATTGAGAATTTAAGCGAGGAAATTAAGAATAAAAATGCTATAATAAAAATCATTCAGACTGAAAGTTTTTCAAACGGGGAGAATGTTAATTCTGATGATATCAATGCTTCTTCTACTGAAGAATTTATTACGCCAAAAAATCCAGTTAGAAAGCGTGTAGACAAACACATTAGAGCTGATGCTATTGAGATTACTAATAGATTTTCTATGCTTTCTTCAAGTGTTACGTCGGTGTCGTCTTGCAAGCCTCCTCGCAAATTTCAGGTTGCAGTTGAAGTCCATAAATCTTCCACATCCCATGAGGAACGTGTCACTACTCCTTCTAAACCTGCTAACACTGTAAAATCAACCTTGAAAAAGAAGGTAAAGAGAAATAAGAGGCTTACAATACTGTCTTGTAGTCAAGGGAAACTTCTTAGTAAATACACTAGTGTGCTAGACGATGATTATGATGTCCTTGTGTATACAAAGTCTAGTGCAAAACTTCAGCATGTTGCGCAGGATGGACTCAAATTTGTTGAAGATTTCTCCAGAGACGATGTTGTAATAGTGATGGCCGGTACCAATGATCTTCATCGTGATGAGCCTTTCAGGTGGACTCTTACCCGTGGGATTAACCATATTCTAGAGTCAAACCTGAACACAAACATAGTGGTCTGCGGTGTTCCTTATCGTTATGATGATCCAACGTTGAATGATAATATATGCCATGCCAACGCTTTCTTGTCAAGAACTGTGAGTAGCTACAACGGAGGAACTAAATTGTACTACAATGATATCAACGCTTTCCTGGGACGAGCTCATTTCACCAGACACGGTCTTCACCTCAACAGACTTGGAAAAAGAACTCTAGTTAAACACTTGGCTCAGTTTGTAAAGTGCTCTGTAAGTAATAGTTCTGTAATTAATGCGCAAGTGAGCGGTAGTTCTATTGTTGATGGTGTCAAAGTAGATGTATCTCCGGTTATCAAGCCTCATCCAGCTTTTCCAATTGAATCTCAGTTAACTCAAACTACTGATTGTTCTGAAACTACGACTAGGATACCTGCCCAAACTAATTTTTTTGAAATGAATCCCTCATCTCTGTTAACTTCCCACAGATCACTTGATGAGAATAATTTCTTAGAGATTTCTTTTCCATGCCTCAACAAAACATTGTAAACTCTAAAACATGTTCAAAAACTAAAAAGCATTCATGCTTCAAGGTTGGCTTTTTGAATGTACAAGGTTTAAATAACAAACATGTAGTATTAAATGATTTTGGTAATGAGAATAAGTTTCATGCTCTCTGTCTCAGTGAGCACTGGTGTATGAAAGAGGATATTTCATTCCATAAATTGGATGACTATGTACTGGTTGATAGCTTTTGTAAAGAGCAATATAAAAATGGAGGTGTATCAATTTATGTTAGGCAGGAGTTAGTATCAGATAGTTATAAGATTGACATCAGCTGTTTTAATTCGGAGAAACATTTTGAAGCAATAGCAGTGTCAATAGATAGATTAAAATTGATCTTGGTTTCGTTATATAGAGCACCTACAGGTATTCCTGCTCTTTTTCTAGAAGGTCTTGATAATGTCTTGAATTTTTTTAGTAGGCCTAGTTGGAGGAATTTCAACTTTGTATTTGGCGGGGACCTTAACTCTGACTTTGATATAGTGCAAGATAAGACAACTGTACATGAATTCAAAAATCTGTTGAGTCAATTCAATTTGGTTTGTCATAACGCAAATGCTACTCGAGGGCGTGCCTGTTTGGATAATATTTTTACTAATATTTATCCAGACAGTGTTGTATGTGAAGTCTCAGCATTCCCATTTTCAGACCATGATTGTGTCTGGGCTGAGTTGGATATTGATTGCTCGGATAGGGATGAAGTCAGTCATAAGAATTTAATAGTTACCCGACGAGTCACTGATGGAAATCTTGAATTATTTATAAATTCCTTATCTAAAGTAGACTGGAACAATTTTATCTATGACTCTCAATATTTAAGCACTGAACAAGTATTTCAAAAGTTTTTTAATATAATACTCAATTACTTTAATACATTCATTCCTGAAAGAAAAATAGTATTGACCAATCAGAAATTAAATAAAGCAAGAAGGTCAAAACCTAATAGCTGGTACACTCCACAATTGTCACAATTGAAAAATACTGTACTCTTATATTTGGATATCTCTATAGGAGGGATGAAACAGAAGAGTCCAGGAAGGCGTATTTGGAAATTAGAAGAAAATATAAACTGTTGGTTAACAAGGCTAGAAAGGATTTTAATATTCATAAAATTGAGTCTAGAGGTAATAAATGTAAAGCAGCTTGGAAAATAATCAAATCAGTTCAAGTACATGATAAAAAGGACCTCATTCCACTCTCACCAGATGAGTTGAATGAGTTCTTCTTGGATTCAGCAGTGTCAGAAGTTCATGACAATATTGCTCAGCCCAATCTGACAGCTCTAAACTTTTTGGAGCTCAATTTTTCTTTCCCTACTGATCAGGATAAGCCTTATTTTTACTTTCATGAAGTCACTTCTTTCGAAATTCTCAATGTTGTTCTCAGCCTTAAATCTTCTGCCAGCACTGACATTTATGGCTTCTCTTCTAATATTTTAAAGAAAATTATTGAACCTATTTTAAGCCCATTTACTTACTGCATAAATAGATGCCTTAGAGACGGTATTTTTCCAGACGTGCTTAAGGTTTCAAGAGTTGTGCCAGTCTATAAAAAGGGACCTAAAGATAATCCAGGTAGCTATCGTCCCATCTCTCTAGTACCTTGTTTCTCCAAAGTAATTGAGACTGTAATACATAGGCAGTTATATAAATATCTTATAACGCACAATATCATCAGTGATGCGCAGTATGGTTTTGTAAAGGGCAGGTCTACAATAGGAGCTATGGATGCCCTTGTCAAGGGTATTCTTGAAACTTTTGAAAATAGAGAATTCGCTCTGGCCACCTTCTGTGACCTGAGCAAGGCTTTTGATAGTGTAAATCATTCTCTGCTACTAGATAAATTGAATTTCTATGGAATTTGCGGAGCTGATCTTGATTTGATTAGAGCCTATCTGGTGGGGCGAAAGCAAGTGGTATGTTTAGGAAACAATAAAATCAGATGTGGCTTTGGTCAAATTTGGAGTACCACAGGGTTCGATTTTAGGACCTCTTCTGTTCTTACTGATGATAAACGATTTACCTGCTGTTCTCAAGTGCCATTCAATACTTTATGCTGATGACACTACCTTTTTTAACAATAGTTCTGATTTGCAAATTCTTAAAACTCTAAGAGACACCACTCTGAAGCAAGCAACAACCTGGTTTAGAACTAATGGCTTCAGACTCAATGAAAGCAAAACACAAACCATGCTCTTCACTCTCGGAGAAGGCCTCGAAAATACCAATGAAACTAAAAATGTAAAATTTTTGGGTATACTTATTGATCAATACATGACCTGGGAGGCCCATATCAATTACATATGTACAAAGCTATCAAGAGTCATTTATTTAATCAGGCAACTCAAAGCACATGTCCCTGACAATTATTTAAGGTCATCATACTTTGCCTTCTTCCAGAGTATTGCTACCTATGGGATACTTTTGTGGGGCAATAGTGGACACATACAAAGAGTTTTATTATTACAAAAAAGGGTTGTCAGGATATTAAACAGTGCTCATAGATTAGCTCATGCAAAACCCCTTTTTAATGAGTCAAAAATAATGACTATAGTTAATTTTTACATATACATAGTTCTATTACATATAAAAAAAACTCATCAAACTTGAATCTTAGACTTGATAGACATTCTTATAACACCAGGAACCGCAATAGAATTGACATACCTCACCACCGACTAGCTAAAACTGCCAACAGCTATAACACTATTGGGATCAAATTATACAATAACCTACCCATCGAACTAACATTGGAGACTGAAAAAGTTTTTAAAAACAAATTATCAAGATGGCTTTTGTTAAATCCTTTTTATAGCATTAATGAGTTCCTTGAAAATGCCATTTATCTGGAATCTTGATGTAGGTAGTCTCATTCTATATTTATATATACATTTTATGTAACTCGTTGACTATTGATTATTTGTATTAAACATTGTTTGTTAAATTTTTAATTTGTTAATCTTGACGTAGTCTATGTTCTATGAATTTTATGACAATAAAATTATATTTATTTATTTATTTTATTATGATTGTATGGATTGAATGATGATTGAAATGAATAATAATAATAATAAAAAGAACTTGCCGATTTCTGAAACTTTAATAAACACGACAGAAGATACACACATCATAATCACTTAAACAAACTGCAAGTAGAACTAGAATGAGAATCCTAACCTCCAAATCAATCAAATGTCCTGTCCCCAAACAAGAAGTTGAATCAATTCAGATAGTTCATTATTTCTCTACAAGAGCGCGTAAGCTGACGGCAAATAAACTGAGGAAAAATGACAAAAATAGTACGGTACCGTACTGGTACTGTACGTTGCTGAAGCCTTCTTTCCTCCGACTCTATTCTTTTATTATAATGACTTGAACTTAAATTTCGATGAACTATTAATTAATTTGTCTCTTTGTTTTTGTGAACAGTGATATTGGAGATAAAGGTTTTTTCTCTACGGTAGAGCATGGTATAGGACTAGTCACTAGGCTACTATGCTACTAAAATTTGTCCTTATTATATAAGATCAAATTGCATTCAATTCTTCATATTATTAAAGAACATCAGAATATTTATGCTAAGTTTTTATATTGCAATAGTTATTAGCAAAACCCCAATTTATTCTAGACTACTACGGTACATTATTAGCCTACAGAAACTTAAAAATGATTCAACAGAAAAGCATAGCGATACATATATACACGGTGTTTCAGGAGGAATGTGCAATACTTCTCAGGCTGATTCCTCACACCAAATAATAAAAAAAGTTCCGATAAACATGTGCCCTAAAGTGCGTTGTTACCGAGTTATACAGGGTGAAAGATTTCACAAAAGATTCATCTCCCCAGGTGAAATTTACTCATACTGATCTTTTTGAAGCGTTAGTAGAGTTCGTAAATTGGATGATTGTTGTGTAAAAATAAGCCGACAAATCGAATGAAACCATTTCCAGAACTGTAACTTCAATAGTTGAGGAGATAAATGAGGTTAAACACATACATTTTGTATAAAATAATATCTTTTTCGTGTTTGGAGTGAAAAAACTTTGTTAACTCAAATGTAAACAATAGATAATTAGTCAAAGGATTTGTAGAGAATTTAATTCTGAATAAAATGATATAAGAAAAAGTTATCTAAACTGCAAAATATCAGTTTTTAATCCATTTTTATTAGGAAACGAACAGCTCAAATTATGGAGATAAGGCAATTCAAGTGCATTTTCTCTTTGATAGATTGGATAGCTCATTTCGTATAGCTGATTTTCAATCAAGTCTTTTAAACATAAATGTTCTATTTTCAACAAGCTAAATAATTCAATATGATTTTCGGGAAATGTATGTCATTGTTTAGGAGGGATACCGGGTGAAGCATAATATCGATATTATAAAAATGTTTTCCCATTCACTTTGAGACAAGTAAACTTTTAACTGCTTTAAAAATAATATTCAGTGTAGAATAAAATTAGAATTAAAATCCCAGTTATTGTTTCTGAAGAATGATAATAATGACAATAACTCTATTCCAACTATTTATTTAAGAAGATAAAATAATAAAATGAAATTTAACTCTTTTTTGAATGAGTAACGTACTGATTGAGTCTTTCAGTGACTACATCTTATTTGAGAAAAATAACTTTCATAATAGCCACAGCTAATCTTCATAATTAGTCAAGATTTTCATTCCAATTGTTGTGCGAGTTTCATGCTCAATGGTTTTTTCATCCGACAGTTCAACGTGAAACAGCTTAAAAAGAGTAGAGATTATTTTAATTATTCGTGACCACACAGAGTGTTCATAAGAGTTTTGTTCACTGAACTTCTCAGGCTGATTCCCTACATCAGAATAATCAAAACATTTCTATGAAAATAGGTTCCAGTAGCATAGCTAGAGGGGAGGTGGGGGGGTCCAACTTAAGTAAATTTATTTATTTATCTATTTCATTTATGTACAAATATACAAGATAAGGGAAGAAAGAGCAGGAAAGAAAAAGTTTTATCGCCTAAAACCTCTTTTATTCCCAATTTTTATTAATAAGAAGAAGAGAGCTCTAAAACGGTATTTTACACTACACAAGTTTAAATTTTCCCGGGGGCGACCCCCCGGACCCCTCTTTACATTGGGTTAACATAGGGTTACATAGGGTTGAACTGCATAAAGCCCGCATCTATATTTTTTATTTATCTTGAAAAATTATGTAGAGCTCTACAATTTTGTACTGAAAATGCCCCCTGATCAAGTGGTCTTAAAAAATCTCATTGCTTGGGGTTGAAATGGTTGATGTGCCTAACAGCTCCCTTAACTAACCAGATTGAATAATGTTGAGGATTGAACCATATAAAGTAAATTTATTAATTTATCCAATTCATTTATGTTAAAATATACATAAAGCCTTCCTATGACATGGGTAGCCATAGTTGGAAGAACTTTTGATCCTCTACCCTTCTTCACCACATAACATGTATGAATTGCCTTCTAATATTGTAATGTGTTCTCATATTTATGTTATTTATTATAACTAATATTATACTATTATACTGTACTATACTATAATACTGTACTATTTTATACTGTAATGTTTTTTTTTATTGATGTAATTAATTTTTATTTCATATTGATGTATCTTATGTGTGTGTGTGAATAAATAAATTGAAATTGAAATACAAGAGCAGCCGGCAGGCTCGCTTCGCTCGCCTTCTCCGCCTAGCAAGGGGGCTCCGCCCCCTGGACCCCCGACAGTATCAGCAGTGTCAGTGAGTCAAACAGGCTCGCTTCGCACGCCTAATCTGGACCTGTTTACCAACATTTTCTGCCAATTGGTTCTCGAAAAATCTAAGAAAAACTCCAAAAATTGTAAAACGCTAATATTGAGCGTAACCTTGGGAAGTATATTGGACATAGCTGTTAAAAACGTGATTCAATATCTTCCAAATTTGATCATCTATAATCTCGCTGAACCATTAAATTAACAGTGAGGATTGGTCGTAACAGGGCGGAATACATGCAACCCGCAATACATCTACAATTTTGAAAAATCCTGATTACTAGCGTAATCTTTAACGGATTTCAAAAATAATTCAACACAACATTTCTAGACTTTATCTGAACCTGCCTACCAAATATCAATATTTTCTACCGATTGGTTCTCGAAAGAATGAAGAAAACGCCGAAAACTATAGAAAACCTCAAATATTTGGCTTATCCTTAAAAAGTTTTTAAAATCCGTTCTTAGCGCGCATCTAAACGTCCAACTGAACATGCCTGCCAAATTTGAACGCATTCGGTTCAGTGGATTTTTAGTTCTGGTGATGAATGAATGAATCAGTGCCATTTCGCTTTTTTATAATATAGAGATGAGGAAAGAAACAGCAGGCTATCGCCCAAAACCTCTTTTATTCCCAATTTTTATTAATAAGAAAAAGAGAGCTCTAAAACCTAATAGTATTTTGTACTATAAAATTTTCAAAATTTTCAGGGGCGAGCCCCGGACCCCTTTCTGGGGGGATCCCCCAAACCCCCTCCCATGATCAGTTTTGGACCCTCCCCGAAATCGAATCCTGGCTACGCCACTGATTCAATAGATCAGTGATTTGATTCTTATTTTCATCAATGAATTATTTTCAATACTACAAAATAATTAGTTTTAAATAAAATAAAAAAGCAACAGTTGCAATCCTTCTAATATTACTTGTGTATC
The DNA here is from genome assembly GCA_017141385.1 of Sogatella furcifera. Taxonomy (NCBI): domain Eukaryota; kingdom Metazoa; phylum Arthropoda; class Insecta; order Hemiptera; family Delphacidae; genus Sogatella; species Sogatella furcifera. The sequence continues at coordinate 19,856,506 of CM029552.1, read as the reverse complement.
AAATTAAAGTGCAGTCTCATACAGCTACCGGCCTCATTTAAATAATTTCTGCAATGTCTCCTATAAAAAATAGTTTTGAAACTTAGTTGGATGAGTTTTCAATTCAATAGCTGTTCAAATACAAGTGGGGATCATTCATCCTCCAACAGTTCGTGATGCCTGTTTCCATTGTTTAATGTTTCCCAAGTATAATATTATTATTCCAAGATATATTCTAAATAGTTTTCCCGTATCGTTTACTGTACAGCACTTCACCTTTATCGTGGGCTCGAGCCGCCAGTGGACGCTTCGTATAATAGGAAGAAACTATAGAATATTGATATATTTTTCAATATTAATAAGGTGTTTTCAAATTATGAATTATTGCTGTATTGTTTACTTCAACTTGAATTGCCATATTCAACAATGTTTTATAATATGAAATAATATGAGAATGGATTCCAATATCAATTCCGCAAAAACAACATTATAAGAATCTTTACCAGTACGGTATCTGAAAACTCATTGCTATGAAATAATCAGTTTTGATCAAAACTCTATTCAATTAAAGAGCATAATATTGTCTACATTACAGAAAATTTTATTGAATACAAACAATTGTTTCGATGTGTTTCTTTTGTTTAGTAAACTTCAGTTTCTCTAGTAGGTACACTGATGATGATGTGAACACATCGAAACAATTGTTTGTAGGTACTCAATATAATTTTCTGTGATCTCTATATATAAAAGCGAAATGGAACTGATTCATTCATTCATTCATCACCAGAACTAAAAATCCACTGAACAGAATGCGTTTAAATTTGGCAGGCATATTCAGTTGGACGCGCTGAAAACGGATATTAGGAACTTTTCAAGGATACGCCAAATATTTCAGTTATTCTATAGTTTTTCGGCGTTTTCTCAATTTTTTCGAGAATCAATCGGTAGAAAATGTTTATATTTGGTAGGTAGGTTCAGATAAGGTCTAGAAATGTTGTGTAAAGATATTTTTGAATTCCGTTCAAGATTACGCCAGTAATCAGGTTTTTCAAAATTGTAGATGTTTTGCGGGTTGCATATATTCCGCCTTGATACGACCAATCCTTACTGTAAATTCAATGGTTTTGCGAGATTATAGATAAACTAATTTGGAAGATATTGAATCAAGTTTCAAACTATGTCCGATATACTTCCCAAGGTTACATTTAATATTAGCGTTTTACTATTTTTTTGGAATTTTCGTAGTTTTTCTTAGATTTTTCTAGAACAAATTGGCATAAAATGTTGAAATTAGGTAAACAGGTCCATATTAAGTGTAGAAATGCAGTGCTCAATAAATTTCGAATCCCTTCTGAACGGAGTTTGCACGCGAGCGAAGCGAGCCTGATTGTCTTAGCTGACACTGACAGAGTTTTTGCAGGCGAGTGAAGCGAGCCTGTTTGACTCACTTACACTGCCTATACTTGCGGGGGTCCAGGGGGCGGAGCCCTCTGGCTAGGCGGAGAAGGCGAGCGAAGTGAGCCTGCCGGCTAGTATAGTCATATAGACAATATTGTGATTTTTCATTAATTATGTACAAGTATCACAACATCTCACCTTACACTGTGTCTTCAAAACTCTATTTTTTAAATTTCTATTGATCCAGTGAAGATGATGGGAGATGAGGAAAATGATTAACTGATTGACTATTAGATATTTAGCCTTTTTGTGAACTGAAAGTGCTAAATTAGTACGGTATCGTACCTACAAATAATAAAGTGCTAACCTGAACCTTCAGTAAGATTTTCATCCACCATCAAACTCTGGGAACGTAAATGTATGACATTAATAGGCCCACACATAATTGTTTACATGTATGGAATCCTACTGTGGGGTTGTACGTGCTATAGTCTGTCCAAGCAGGAAAGACATTTGGGAAAATGACTTCAGCTTGGTCAATATTGGTTGAAATTGAAATTATACATTGAAAAAAATTATCAATTTGGTCTCGAATTGAAGAAAGCATTCTAATCTTCAATTTGAGACCAAATTATTTTATAGAGTGGATATATGGTGTTTCATGAAGAAGGCGCAATACTTCTCAGGCTGATATACAATAAAATTATAGAAAGCATGTACTACTCAGGCTATACCTTACACCCAGCAGTTTCTGAAAAAAGTTCTATAGGACATAACCTACCTCAGAAATGCTTTATTCCCGAGATAACAATTGTGATGAAATTTTTTCAATAATTTCATATTTTTACAGGCAATATAACTTACAGGTAGAAAAATTATCGTTATCTGTGTAAAAATGGCTGTGAAATCCATTAAGACCAGTTACGTAAAAGTTTGAGCACATAGAACGGATTTTCAATCAATATTCTTTTTCACATTCTATATCTTATTATCAACCTTCTCTGTCAATATTAGCCTACACATTGACTATATAATTCGTCACAGTCAATTTCTTTCACAAATACTTATTCATATGTTTCGCCAAACTAGTTCTACCAATTGACTTTTACGTTGATATAATTATGAAAAAACTTCATACCATCATACAATAACATCAAAGTTGAAGATAGGTACAAATTAATATTGATGTATATAAATCTGGGGAACCATACATCTGGGATCTAGGATCGGAAAATTTTTCCACCAGGATTTCGAGACTCATTAATATAGTTACAGTAGTGAGTAGAAAAGATAGCCCATAGGTCAAGAAAACAACAATGCTGGGGTTTAATGGGTGTATCAATGGTGTATTGCAATATTGGTGAAGGAAAACTTCATATGAAAGCAACTGTAGAGTAGGAGCATAACAGGAAAATAATTAAGTTACAGTAAGTTACGTACAGAGAGGTATCCAATTGTGATTTCACTTAGTTTTTCAAAGTGATGGTATTGATTACAAAGATAAAATGCATCTACTATAATACGGTGATTGATAGTATAACACTATTCTCAGACTTGTATAAAATATTCGTGAATTGATTTAAGAATTGAAAGCAGAGTGTTTAGAATGAGCTATTATTATAAGTATTTATTGTAAGCTATTATTATAAATAGCCAGTTATAGTTCTATCATCTCTGGTTGGAGGTCTCTTGAGGCATAATATTATAATATCGATCTAGACGAACTAGGTACCCCAATTTCTTATAAGTCTTAATAACTCTTGAACACTGTAAAACTTATTATCTATTTTTTCTTCAGTGGCAGCACTTATCATTTATTTATTCTTGGTTCATTTTTTATTAGAACTGGGTATATGATATTGACACTATACAGAAGAAATGCTTGGAATAAATACGGTACATTTTATGGATTTGTTAGTAAAAAAAAAACAGACATATAGATTCAAAGATCTGTATCATCGAGTTACACAGCATCTTTATGATAATTGATGAAAAAATTGATGAATTCTAAATTAATTGCTCAAAATCAATTGAAATTCTTTAGACGTGACGTGCATATCCATTTGTTGATAAAGAGCTGCTGGTTGAGGATGTTTAATGCAGTATTTTTATCTGCATATAGCTTCTTTGATAAGCATTACCTATCAGATGATAGGCTATTTAATCGTTCCTTCGTGATTTAGATTAGACTGAATCTTATGTGTAAGAAGACTATGGGAAATATATAAGTTGAGTACTTTCTCAGTTCATCCATAGTTTGGATTTTGACGGAGCAAACGTACATATCTAACAAACAAGATGAAGGCAGTCGCTGCCCTAGGCTTTTTCTACGCTGTGATCCAGGTAAAATTGAATATATTTTTATTATAATTTCCAAAATAGTATATTATTGTGCTATTAGAAAGCAATACACTAAATTGTTGTTGGAATTATCATAGTTGACTTCCCTTTATTACCAATACCTGGCAAAAACTTTATTACTAGATTTCCTGAGGTAACTTTTTGAATTGATGATTTATTGAGAAAAATCGTTCATTTGTTTCATTCAGTAGAAAATAAATTTGAATCAACGTTCAAAACATTACCAGATTAGGCCATCTTGGTTTTGTTGGAGAGCAATGTAATTACTTGTATTTATATTTAAAATAATTCATCTTCAATTCATATCTCCATGAGTTTGATTCATATTGAAAGTGTGAACAAAAAGGGTGCGAAGGCTTTCTTTATTCATTTGGATGAGATACTATTTTGGCTTTAAAGGTGAATCTCATCTATTAATAATATAGGTACCTAATGTTGTTGTTTTTATGATTTCAGCTGTCAGCTGCTGCTTGCTGTCCACAACCATCATGTAGCCCAGCCCCACAGCCAATCTACATCTCAGCTCCAGCCCCAGCTCCAGCTCAGTGCTGTGCCCCAGCTCCAGCTCCACAGCCAATCTACATCTCTGCTCCAGCTCCAGCCCCAGTCTGTGCCCCAGCTCCAGCCCCACAACCAATCTACATCTCTGCCCCAGCTCCAGCCCCAGTCTGTGCACCAGCTCCAGCCCCACAGCCAATCTACATCTCTGCTCCAGCCCCAGCTCCAGCTCAATGCTGTGCCCCAGCTCCAGCTCCACAGCCAATCTACATTTCCGCTCCAGCTCCAGCTCCAGCTCCATGCTGCGCCCCAGCCCCAGCTCCAGCCCCAGACTGCAACAACCAGGTTGAGACCATCTACTTCACCGAGGAGTGCTCCCCACGCACCCGTCCACTTGAGATCGTCATCCAAGAGTTCGGAACCCGCCCACCAATCACCACCTGTGGCCCACCACCTCCACCAATCCAGTTCGAGACTGCCCAGCAGTGCGCCGCTCCAGTTGCCTCCTACTCTGCCCCAGCCCCAGTCCAGTCCTACTCCTACTCTTCCCCAACTCCATCATACTCCTACTCCAGCCCATCTTCCTCCTCCTGCGGCTCCTCCACCCAGCAGATCATCATCTCTGCCGGATCCAGCTCTAGCTGCTCTTCTCCAGCTCCATCCTGTGCCCCAGTCCCAGCTCCACAGCCAATCTACATCTCAGCTTCCTCCCCATGCTGCTGCTAAACAATTCAACACTGGACAACATATGTCGGTTTCTGTTTGTGTCTCTCATAATTGTGAGACACACTTATGAGAGTATCATTGAATTTTAATGATTCCAAATAAAGAAATCCATCCAGTTTGCAACTAAAACATATCTTTTTATTCCAATCTCATCCTGCATTTCCAAATAACATTGTACTTGTAGCCAATGGTTTGTTACAAAAAATTGAATGAGTGATTTTTCTCATTCAATTCTTATTCTCTCGAAAGGATATTATATGCTACAAGATATGGTCCCACTAAATCTTAAGGTTTTTCAGAATGTGCCTAATAATACAATGAATGTAGTATAAATTGAATAATAATAATCATTATTATTGATTATTTATTGTTAAAATTGCGACTTGATAGCAAGTATTTTAAGCAAAGGTGATGATGAGTGAGTGATAATGATGTTCACATGGTGAATGGAAGATGATGAAGGGTTGAATTAAAATGTTCACTATAAAATTATAAACTTAATTTAGAAAAATATAAATAATAAGAAATACCGTACATTAAAATTAAATTAGATTACAGTACTCAGAGAAGAAGAGAATATTTTGAAGAAATCAATCTAAAATACAGATAAGCGATATGGAGATATGGAGTTCAAGAATAATTGGAGTATATTTATTTTATATTTATTTTATACCGTACTCAGAGAGGTTTTTCATGAAATTTGAGAAATAATGTACAGTACCAAATAATATGGCATTTGACAGGAGTTCAGTATGGTAACAGATTATAGTTCTACAATATAAAAAAAGTTGTACATTCACTCAATTTATAAGAGAACTCATGAGTGGATTGAATATTTTCAATATTCATTCATAATACAATCCTATCATGAATAGCATAACTAATAAGTAAAGAAACATTCATCCAAGAAAATCTGAATAATTGTATCATGTCATTTCCTGAAATATTGAATTATGCAACAATTTTGAAGAGAAAATGCCTAATAATCATTATTGCTTATGTTTATGAATATTCAGATAAAAAAATTCAATTCAACAAAAACTGTTGATAATGTTGATGCTTTGAAACAATTGCAGGTTGCAGGCTATTCAAACAGTCGTTTGCTGGCTTATTGAGAACATTAACTAGTAGTGTTGTTTTTTTATAATAAAAAAACTTTGTCGTGATCAATTGAAATATATTTTTGTAGCAGGAGGATATCCTGCTATATGACAATAATTTATCTATAGAATTCAATTTTATTTTCAATGAAATGGATATTTCAAATCATAGCGATACATAGGTTACTATTATTTCAATTCATACTCGTCATATTGTTATCTCATTTTATATAATTGTGGAGTATTTAGAATTGTAATTTATAGAGTTCATTTGCAGCTTTCCAATGAAATTAAATGAACAATGAGCGATTATATCACAATAAAAAACGTCAATAGTTCATACTATTAGTTTGATGCAACAAATATAAATATTATTCCAGCAGATCATTGTATTAGTAAATATTTCGATATTTTGTTATTTTTATCATTATTGAAAAGGATTATCTCGATTAGACTGGATGTGCCAAACAAGAAATTTGTTTCACAATTACAAAAATCAATTCTTCCGCAAAATCAACTCAGTAATTGCGACACTAATTTTCCGCTGAGTCACTATTTCCGCACTTTCCTATTCAATTACGGTATGCTAGTCGATAAAAATTTATGCCATTAGTAGGCTACATATTTCCTAACGAATCGAACTACAGACTACATTTGTTAATGAATTTTCCCTTAATTATTCAAACTGTAAAAAAATGAATTGGGCCTACTTGAATAATTTATGAGAAGAATAGGAACTGTTCATGATGAAAAATCACCTCTTATTATGAGATATTCTATTTTTCAATAAATTTCATCGAGGACAAATGCTCACACGAAAAGTGCATTTCAATTGACAGTGTTAACTTGAAATAAATGAAAAAATAGGATGAATGGATTTATTTCCTTCAAAAAAAAGAGAGAGAGAGAGAGAGGAGAAAGCAAATACGACGACTACAATTAACATTTAAATTAAAAATTGTATAAAGAAGAACTTTTTTGGAAATTAACATACTCAACTGTGAGAAACCCATGTGCTAGAGTGAATGGTGAATTTGTTGAAATGATCTATTATTTTGTTATTTCTCAAAATATTATAATTTTTGGGTTTATATGATTTATATATACCGGTATGGTAATATGATTTTTGGGTAGACTATTCAATAATAATCCTATTGATAATAATATTATATCAATATTTACTTGCAAAACGTCTTTTCAGGTAATATACCGTTGGACATGATGAATGAAGGCCTACTTGGATGTTAATATTTATCATCTTCCATCAAATGATGATTTGTATAGAAATGAAAAATTTTATAGAATGTAGAAATATAGAAGAAAAGAAGAAAGTTCAAGAAGAGATACCATAGCATATGTCAGAGCATATTATACTCTTAAGAATACTTTATGGTTATTCTTCTTTAACTTGAAATCCTATAATTCACTTTCATAATAGTTGAAAAGCTATGTCATTTATATGTCCTTTAAATGAGATATCCATTCGATTCATGATGCAGTAGTTGAAATGAGCCTACAGTTGAAGGCATATCATATTTTTATTCTTATGAAATATAATTCCACTGATTATCTTCAACAGGATTGATTCCTAGGTCTTATGTTGCCATTACATCCATATCACGTTTATGATATTATTTGATGAACTGTAAATCAATTTTTATCTCGCTTTTTATTTTTACGCTGGTTCAATATTCTCCTAAGCCGATAACGGAAATGCAAATGTTAGTAGGAAGATGAGCCTACACGGAAATATACATCTATTCTGGAGATCTCTTATCTTCATCTAGGGAAACGGACGATTCACAGCATTAATGCAATCTGAACGTGATGCAAATCATCATTATTGTCAATCTGAGTTTATTTTTGATTAGTTCATTGACTTCGATTGGGTTTTCTGAGATTGTTTTCAAAAACTGATTGTGATTTACAACTTAGAGTATGAACATTTCCTAGAAAATGGCACAAAATTATGAAAAATCCAATAATAAGGTTCATAACAGCTTATTCATAATTATAAAAGCGTACCTTCCAAAAAATGTTAATGTGTAAAAAATTTATTACATTTATTAGAACTTATTTTAATTGATTGAATACAAATTATTGATCGATATTCATAAAGTGAATCACTGAATGAATTATTATGATTGAATTATCAAATTCCATAGATTCTAACTACTATGTAATGAGGACGTTTCGTCAATTACGATATATTTTACTCTTGTCTTTTCTGATTCTGATATCAACAATAATTAATAGTGAATAGGATAAAGACGTTGAAAGTTATCGAAAATTAGTATGCATTTGCTAAAAGTAGCACAATCCATTTTAATATCAACCCGAATCAAATACTCTATTTGATGACGTAAATAATTTTGAATGATACTATTCTTAGAAAAAACACAAAATCGACAAAATATTTTGTTCAAAGCTGAAGTTTGATATTCAATATAAATTTTAATTCAATGAGAAACTAGAAGTTTTAGAAAACAGAAACCCCCAAGAATAATGAAGCATTCGTAGTGAGTACCATTACTTCATGATATTTATCATATTTTTCAGTAGACTGGTTTCATATAATGATAATAATCAAATTCAGAAGTGATTATATTCATAATAAATATTTCCAATCGATTTAATACTTCGACGATTGATTAATTATTTCATACTGAATCACTGAATGGATATTATTGATATCCTGCTCCATTGATTGGAATAAATAATTAATAACTGTATTCTTTACAATTTACCAATTTCTATTGTAAATCTTAGTGTTCTCGTTAGATTTACAATATTCAACACTCTTTTGTTTGCTTGTTTGGAGATTGAGGAAATGAAGAGCGGAGCTTCTTATTGGAATAATTAGAAATTGGCAGAGAATATAAGGATTTTCATGAGCTTTCACAATATTTTTTTCAAACCAACAAACTAAACATTCGGTATCACTAAAAAAAAAATTTCACTTGTTTAGACACCTTGCGACAAATTAATACGATACCGTGACGTGAGAAAAAATCAAATTACATGGTGTAGTACTCCTGTAACTATTTGGTCAAATTGTTTCAACAAATTATGAAATGGGAAGCGGTTTGTCCCAGTGGTAGAGAGCGTCTAATCGGTGAGATTAGATAAGCGACGTGCCTCTACCACCACTGTTGTAACGGTGACCGGTTCCTCTGAGTTCAACTCTTGAGCCTCAAAAATCGCTTCCCGGTGGTTCGGAACCCACCTAAAGCAGTAGGTCCATTCATATCTCATCATCATCCTTTCCATTACCCACGCACAGGTCCAAGAGCCCATGTGGGCATCACCCTCAAAAAAAAAAAAAAAAAAAAAATTGCCATTAGATGTGAATGATTATACACTGGAAATTGAAATGTAACATTCATCCTAGAGCAATATCAGTATTTTGAGCATCTGTAGTAGTAGACCTATATGAGTGAAGCTTATGGATGTGAAAGTAGGATCCTCTCAAATATTTGGAGTATTTGAACTATTTTACTAAAGTTAATTTCATTATTATAGAGAAAAAGGAGTTGTAGAAGTATATACCCACATTTGAAAAGTTAGAGTGAATAGTAGGTTACTGATTCTTGAAATTTTTTTAACTATGTCCCAATTTTTTCTTTTGGATTCATATTTCAATGATGAAACTGTTTGAAAAATGTTCCGTCGTGAGAAATGAGATGAAATGAAAATATTCTTTATTAGGCGGTGTTAGGACTAGGAATTCCTTTCTACCACTCAGCCTCAAAAGACAGTTAATTTTGAATTTTAATCAGAGAATAATTTCCTCATACTCCATCATTCATATTTCAGATATTCTAGAATTAAATTAATCGTCCTTCTTCTTTTTTCCAAGTTTGAAAAAACGAGTGATTTCTTATTTATGGAATACTTAATAAGAATGATGATATTCTATTATTGAAATAGAACAGTAGAACATTTTTCTGATAAGATCTTTCAAAGTTATTCTCTACATTGAACTGAAAACGAAGTAGCTCTCAATATATACGATATATTATACTCTCGTATAATATATTATTGATTGAATGTTTGAATCTACATTTTTGTACAGGACTACCATTCTACACAACACAAAAGTAGCATTGTGAGATTCAATACTGGATCCATAGGATGATGTCTTATAATGGAAAAACCAGTAAAATGTTAAAGGTATGGCGATTTACACAATGTGTGAAGGATTATCATTCATGAAGAATACAGTTTGGAGAGGAAACATTATTTTATTGTTTCAAATTTTTGAAATATGGACTAGTAGAGCGAAAGACGTTCAGATGAAATGCGATAGAGCATTCCTATCTGAACTGTATCAATTGAGAAATAAATTTTCATGTATGACATGAAAAAGAATCCCTCATCTCGTTGTGTAGTTTTTCAAATTTTTGAAATTTGAGTAAGAATTTCCCATTGAGTTTGTGTTGCTTAGCAGCAGCAGCAAGAGCACTGCTTCTGCTGGAGTGGCTGGCAGAATGGGGCGGATGGGCAGTATTCAACGTTGCTGCAGTAGGAGACCTGTGGGGTGTAGTTGACCTTTGGGGTGTAGGTGACGCAGGATGGCTGCTCGATGACAAGCTGGCTCTCGCGGATCTCCTTGGTGATTGGGACGGTGTATTCCTCCTGGATGACGACGTTCCTGCTGGCTGGCTTCTGCTTGATGAAGATCTCCTCCTCAATGAGTGGCTCCTGGGTGACGTACTCGAGTTGCTGGTAACGTGGCTGGGTGCAGATGGTGATTGGCTGTGGGCATTGGTCCTGGCAACCGCAAGATGGAGCTGGGGCAGAGTATCCGCATCCGCAGGATGGAGCTGGAGCAGAGTATCCGCATCCGCAGGATGGGGCTGGGGCAGAGTATCCGCATCCGCAAGATGGGGCTGGAGCTGGGGCAGAGCATCCGCAGGATGGCTGAGAGATGACCTTACGGTTTCCGGAAGCCTTCAGGGAGTAGCTGACTGGGATGATGGTCTCTTGTGGGGCTGGGCAGGATGGGGCAGAGGAGCAGCCGCACTGTGGGGCAGACTGGAAGTTGTAGGAGATCTGTGGAGCTGGGGCGCAGGAGTACTGTGGGGCGCATTGGGAGACGGAGATTGGGGCTGGGCTACCGCAACCGCAGGATGGAGCGGATGGCACGTACGAGTAGGATGGGGTTGGGCTGCTGCAGCCGCATGATGGAGCTGGGGCTGGGTAGGAGCAGCCACATGGGCCAGCTGTGCATACCTGCATCAACAATAACAATACGTTAGACAAACTTATTCCAGTAGTGAATAGTCAATTAACTGAAGAAATAGTAGGGAAATTTACTCGAGAAATAATCAATTAATTACATTAGCGAGCATGATTTTGTTCGAATTGAGGAGAGAAGATCAATCAATCTTCAATTAATAATTTTCCACTGAAATGGATAAAATTGAAGTTATAATTTTTTCCTGAGGATTATGCCCACATATGCTCTAATCATGTGCGTGGGTAGACTTATGAGAGAGAAGATGATAAGAAATAATTGAAAATTACATTAAAAATTATTGTAACAAAAATTAATAATTGACTGAGGAATAAAATCAGAAAGCATTTTCAAATCTGGATTCAAAACTGAAACCAGTGAATAAACAGAATTTGAGTGTGAAATTCAATAGTTATCAGTAGGCTACAGTACTGTAAATTGATAGATTGAATTGTGTTTTTCTATAATGCTTCTAAATTTGAATGTGAAAAATAAAAGTTATATGCTACTGTAATTACAAACTGTATCAATTGAGTCAAACTTAAAATTTAAGAAAAAAATGTATTCGTGTTAAGTTTTGTCTGTGTGGAAAAATTGTTAATCGTGGAAGTATTTTCTAATGTGAACTAGTAATTACCTGAGCAACAGCCAAAAGAACAGCGGTCAACTTGAGGAGGGCCATCTTTCCGTTAGTTGATCTTCAATACAAAAATTGAATTGACTACTTTACGGCTATTCTAACAATTTATATTAAACGATCGATTTTAATCATATCACGAATGCGATACTGAAATATTTCCAATGATAAGAAAACCGTGTCCTAATATGAACGCAACTATGATAAGTGCGATATCGCCTATACATCATTAGGGAGAACTGCATCTTTTATCTTCCTTTGCTCTTCTGATTAGACGTTTCACTATCATTAAACGATTCAGATCGATTAAGTGGAGGTCTTAATTCTTGAGTCATGTGTCATTTCCTGGGAAATTACAGTTAATTACTAATGTTGCGTCAATTATTGTAGAATGTACGGAATAAAAACTGATAAAATAAGTTACCAATAATTATTAGCTTGACTTATTGACTTCAAAAATAAATTTCGATAATGTGGTCAACATTATTTTGGAATTCAATGAGTCTTCAACTCTCACTCAAAAGAAATACGCTATCGAGGTTGTGATGTGTATCCCAATCCCAAGCTAATACAATTTTTGGTAATCGCTTCTCCTCATTTTCAAGTCAATATAATCTCCTTACTATAATTCTTGTCGTTTGGATTTCATCAGAATTTTCAATGAATGATAAATTCATTTATCCATTAATATAATGATGAACATACATTGGGAAGAAAGAACAGGCATTATAGCCCTTAGCATTTCTACCATTAAACGCTAATGATTCTAAGAAGCTACACAGACGATTTGAAGAGAATTCATGAAGAGTTTTAAGAAAAAAGATAACATTCTGTTTATTTACTTCATGTGAGAGTATTTTTCAGTTGGATTCTGGAACTTATGTGACGTCCTATTCAGCGTATAGTTTTACACGATTATCATTCATTTCCACAATAGTGGAAGGATTATAGGCTGATAAGATGTTGAATATCAATTTGTAAAAAAACATCGGCAGTTATAATAACAAAACATATATGAAAGTCTGTAATGGATAGACCGCAAGAGCAGCTCAAATTTGATAGAAATTTTGTATTTAATACGATATTATTGACTGAGCAATTATTCATTCATAATAATATTTTCGAGTGGAGGTTTTGAAGGATTTTGTTTTTGTTCACATCAAATAAGGTCTTTATGATCCCCAAGTTTTAAATCCATAGAAGCTATATTGTGCAATCCATAGCCTATATTAATTCAATCATAATATACAATCTAATATCTAATCTTCAAATCCGAAATGGGATTGACTGAATGAATGAAGAATATTCATCTGCAGAACTGAAAATCTACTGAGCCAAATGCGTTAAAATTTGACAAAGAGTTTTAAAATCTCTTGGGAACTACGTTCAATATAGATTTCTTATTCATTCTCCCTTCACATTGTCACATTTATCCTATGCCGTGCTTTTCAAGCGTTCTTGAAGATTAAAAAAAAGGACTAAACTGAAAACTTACCAATTCTTAACAAAGCTTGAGCGTAGATATTAGAAGAACTCATTCAAAAGGATTTTGGAACAACTCTGAAATTGCACCCGCTATAGAAGTTTTCATAGTCATATTTTTCTTTCGTTCAGTTATTCAACATTTTTCAAGAAGTACCTAGTAAACTAAAATAGGTCAAACTTTATACACAGTTGCAGCTTAAAATATTGTCTAATGCATCAAATCATTAGGCTTACTGAGAAAAAGAAGACACATTCAAAAATTATTCCATTTGATCATTAGATTTTCTAAAGATTTTATTGGGAGTGTTTATTAGATATAAGTTATGGTTAAACAAAATGAATATTGTTTCCGCCATAACCACTATTTCGATGAAATTTTCGCAATATTTTAATTATTTTTTTCTACTTTACGCTCATTATTTGGTCCAATCCCAATGCATTATTGCTTGAGAATCCACTGATAGCTGGATTTTTTTAAAAGTGGAAATAGTAATAATAGTTTATGATTTAACATAACCTTGTTTTGGACTGTATAGTATGAATTGGTAGAGGAGCGGTTTAGGGCATGAGCCTGTTGCACTCACCAAAATGTAATTCAAATAAATAAATAGCTTGAATTATCAATAACCAAGAATTCCAGCAAGTAATATGCTTCCAATATTGACAAATTCCGGGCACATAGCCTCTAGATTGTGGTTACCTTCAGAATATCTTGGACTATTTTTGAAAATTTCATACGTATTTCTGCTGTACAAATCAATGCAGAAATTCACTCCCATGAAAAAAAGAGTTGAGCCGGATTCAAAATACAAGACAGTAGCCTGGATATGAATATTAAGGAATATAGTAACTCTTATCATTTTTGTATCTCAACTGTCCATATTCATGAATCGGTTATCATTTGATTAACCGATCATCATTACTCCTGGAACTAATATAACTGCTCAGTACTCAGTCCAGTAATTCCCTCCATGTTGTAACTTGTATTGTAATTCTGTATTGAAGATTAGTGTTGTGATTCCTATGGAAAATATCCAACTTGTAATTGAAACTCCCCAGTTAATGTTTCGAACATTAGAAAAAGTGTATAATTTGAATAGATTAAATATAATTTCAAAAGAAAAGCGGATAATTTAAATGTTTTCATTTTCAGTGACTGTGTTTATAGCGATCCATAAATTGGTGAGTTATTGGTGAGAGAATTGGTGAGTAATGTCTCTTAAGATACGATTCCCAAGCGACTATTCGAGCCGCTCGGCTCGAGCTGCCCGGCTCTAAATTTGCTGCTAGAGCTGCCCAGCTCTAGTTGCATTGCTCTAGCCTTCAAAATTCTATCCACATAACTACTCGTATATTATAGATGTTTATTCTCTTATTATGGCTACTGAAGAATAATTTATCAATAAATAGTGAAATTCGCCCTATTTAAAGGCATTTTCAAGTATATTTCACTATTTATTGATCCAGAATACATTATTAGCTCTAATAACAGAATAAACATCTGTAATATATAGTTTACGTGTATAGTATTGCGATGGCTGGAGCAGCTAAGCTAGAGCTGGGCAGCTTGAGAATCGTACCTTTAAACTGCATTCTTTTTTCTTTGAAAACTCACATTATAATAATAATTATAAGGTACCTGATAAAATAATTCAATTTATATTATGGTACAGTGAGTTTCTTCATTCAGAATTTCTATTTTTCCTCTGATTATATTATTAAAAAAATTACGGCAATCGGAAGACTCAAACACTTGTACCTGTACTGGATGAAGAGATATTGTTCAATAGCAAGCACATCCACGCGTATATCAATTAGATTTTAAGTTTTACCGTTGATGATAAACCTTGCTATAAATAGTTCAATGTTTTTTCGTAACTTTTGAGTGATCGGAGTTTGCTAGATTGCCACTGAATTAGATAAAACAGAAATAATTTTCTCAAAACTCATTGTAGACTGGAAAAAAATCGTGAAAAAGATAGAAGATTTTTCATTCTAACTTCAAATGAGCTGTGGAGCAGCATAATATATTTTCGAACCCAAAAATTGTATTTTAAAAATGGTTTCGAATAAAATCTTCGGGTTATTGCACCAGTCAAAGAATTCGATGAAGGAATGAAAATAAATTGCCAATGAAAAAACAGGTGCCCCGGAAAATCCCAATTGAATTTCTCAATAGTTCTCATGTCATCCTTTGACTTTTACAACTATGATGAATAGAAACTATAGATATGCATATATCCCTAACGATGAATTAGAATTTCTCGTTCCAAATTCATTGGATGAATTTCACAAATTCTCATTGAAACAAATTATAAATTATAATAACTAATATTCTCTTAATTACTAATAATTACTAATTGATACAATGTGATAGAATTCCATGTTTCCTATCAAATATCTTAGAATATGATAGTAAAACTGCATTATTCGCATATTCATAGCATATAGTTTCAACTCCGATTGTTGAGATTGTTTACAAATAATAATCTCGTACTAACTGGACAGCGTCATTGATCTCAGTGAGTCTATCGGCTTTCCATCCATCACACTATTTTAGTACAAAACAAAAAGGAAAATAATAATAGATTTTCAATGATAGATTCATATTGGCATGACCTTGTCCTAATTGATGTTAGTTCAAGGTCGTTGATCGGCTATAAATAGACCATTTCCATTTGTTTGTATGCCATGATTCATGAAAGAAGCACACGGAAAATACGAATCTAGGTAAGTAGGTCATTAGAAGAGTTGACCCACTTAGAGATTTGTGAACTAGTTCAGCGGAAAGAATGAGTCCACGACCTAGTTATTGTTTGTAGAAATTGTTTATTGAAAATGTTTATACTCCCGCTCAGTGTGATCGAAAACATTTCTCCTACCTAGGTCGTTGAATGTAATCAATCTTTAGCTTCATCTAATTGGAAGTTCCAAAATGTTTATTGTTCAGAAACCACAGTGTAGATATGACTTGGATGAACACTCACGGGAATGAAAAATCATCTTTATGAATTGCATGGCCTAGTAAGAAATTAAAAATTTCCGAAAAATATTAAAACTCTCATGGGCTTCATAGTTGTGTGTGCATAAGAGGGATATATTGAACATTATATTTAATAGGCTAACTGTTTCTTTAAAAAAACATGAAATTCATGAATATTTTCTATAATTTCACAGCTATGGAAATTGTACAGAAGTTCACATTCAACATAAGAAGTTTCAACAGCATAATCTGCAACCAGAAATGTTTTTTAAATGAATGGAGGATTGGCTAACATGGATTAGAACAAAGAAAAGCATCCTGATGATAATGTATTATTCATTTATTTAACAAATTCTTATTTTTGAATTCGATATTACTCCACTAATATAATAGCATACTGTAATTATACATAATTTATGATTTCTATCTTGTCTACATGTAGTAAAAATGTATGTTAACAGATAAAAATCAATGTCACCGTACCCGTTTAGTATGTCAACACAACATGTTTCAATTTGCTTACTTTATTTAATAATTCATACTTGGAAATGCAATGCCTCTCAAGGAGAACGAGAAATGTTTTGTTAAGATTGAAAATACCAAGAAGGTACTGTGATTCTCATTTTTATCCATCAAGATACATGGCCCGGTCTTTGATGTACATTGTACAACGATGGATGTGGATACATGCTAAAGGGCCGGTTGCATTGGGATAGTATAATTGGCTGATTGATTGAATTTATGCTTCAAGATCTTCTACTGTAAAATTTGTATCCGAAGTTTCAGATCTGGGTTGGTCTTCCCAAGTAGTACAACTAACTTTTAATTGATAGCTGGTCAATTTCACCAGGAACGTTCCTTATCTGCAAGATTTCTATAATTTTCCATGTCAATAAATTGATACTATTAATAGGCCTATATCATGAAAGAGAGAAAATTCTATAGGATTCACATCTTTCAACATTCACACTTTCCAGAATACTATACAATATAATATGTAACAATTCATAATTTATTATAACTTCTCAATTTTCTCATTTTCAATGTAACAAATATTTATCTTATTCATTTACAAATATAAAGGCCAATATTAGATAGAACTAAGACATTCATAAAAGATCGCTTTCTTATGAATTAAATAAGATGATAGGCCTACAATAATCTGATTTCTTACATTCGGTAACATGAAATTTCTGTATTATTCGAATGAGAACAAAGTTATATCCAGGCCAGTGATTGAATCAGTCTACTGTAGCTTACAAAGATAATAGGATTGGAATTTTTCAATAATTAAACAA
Organism: Sogatella furcifera; assembly: GCA_017141385.1. Lineage (NCBI taxonomy): Eukaryota > Metazoa > Arthropoda > Insecta > Hemiptera > Delphacidae > Sogatella > Sogatella furcifera. The sequence goes on along the minus strand of CM029552.1, from coordinate 19,838,802 downwards.
TTTTTTCTCTTGTTCTAGGCTCATTTTAATCAGTTCACCCAAATTGAACTTTTACTAGTTGAGTAGTTGTGAATGTGATACCGTGTTAACCATATTGTAAAATGCCAAGCTATTGTCAAACCACAGATTTATTGAAAATCGAACTACCGTTTTTGGTTGCTACATCATTATCTCTGGTAAACTAAAACTAAAAGTGAAGAGCAGCAGAATTTATTTTGAACGGACGAGCACCGTAATTGGTAGTTTCATGAACCAAGATCCTCTCCAATAGTTTACGGTTCTCGTAAACTATACAAATTGGCAACCGAGAGATTGATTTATAATCACAATAACATAAGAAAAATTTCTCGGAACATTGATAGAAAAGTTTTACAGAAAGATAGGAAAACAATTAATTGAAAAACCGTGGCAAACCGTATCAAATTCATGATAAGCACTTATCTAAACGTTTGTCCCTACAAAGTTGGAACTAACTAAAAGTTTTCGGTTAATTTTATTTAGTAACCAATTCACCATAATGTCTTCTAACTCATTCGTTAGAGCTATTTGTTTGATTCTACTTATCTTTTAATAAAAAACATAATGTCTCATAGGAATTGTTAAGGCTCTATGAATAATTCCATTTCTCCAGCGAGTCTTTCATTTGAATATAATACGGGTAGTACGTAATCATTGACAGAGCCGTAGACAGGAATTACGGGCCCCGGGCAAAATCACCTGACCGGGCCCTCATAGCAAATTTATATAAAATGTTCCCATCTTGTCCATTTTATAGGTCCTATTCTAAAAGGGTTGAAAAGATATGATATAGTCTGTCCAAGCAAAAAAGACACTCTGGCAAGATGAGAAAATAATTCCAGCTCGGTCAATATTGGTTCAAAAATTATTGATTTGGTCTCAAATTGTAGATCAGAATGTTTCCTACAGAATAATTTTTGAACCAATATTGACCGAGCTGGAGTCATTTTCATCTTGCCAGAAAGTCTTTTTCTTGGACAGACTAAACAATACAATGCAAAAATTGAACATGAAGGATTCTTGAACATAAATTTAGAAGTTGTATCTACAGAAAGTGAGTTTATTATGGAAGTAGTTGGTATCAGTGCTTAATTTATGGAAAAAGAGGTATGGAAGTGGTGGGTGAACTGGCTCACAAGGGAGGGTCCGGAGTCTTGACCCACGGAAAGTTTTTAAAACACACTTGAATTGGAGCGTTTTTAGCAAATCTGGGCAATGTTTTGAAGCTATGTTTTATAAAACTAATAATAAAATTTTAAAGAACGAATAAAAATCATAGAGCTCATTTCTTTGGACCAGGTATGGTTTTTACCATTTCAACAACACTATAAATATTATCTATACATAGGCCTAAATTTTTCTCAAGTTTTAAAACATCCGGTTTAAGAATAATAACATGATTCAGAATAAAATTGCATTGTGTTGAAATAACAACTTTCTACAATAACAAGCAATGTTATGCTCTAATTAAATACAAAGTTTTTAAATATTTTGTAATTAGAGACTGACAAAAATGACATTAAACAGAAAACAAACATGAAAAATTATTGTTGTTTCTGAATTTTTTCCTTCGAAAAAAGTATGGGAGCGCCGCTCCCACGCGTTCCCCATGAAATCAAGCCCTGGTTAGTATTAATATAACAACTACAAACCGAGAAAAGAGAGCTGTATTAGCTCTCTGGGGCCTGAGCTCATGGGCCCTTGGCGACTGCCAGGTTACCACTTAGGATGGACTGACAGGGCCTGAATAAATAGGAATATTATATTCTTTTCAATATTCAATCCATGGAGTTTTGAAATTTATTCCAGTTTTTAAGAAATGTGTTTTTAAAATTAATATTTGAGACGTTGAGTAGTCCAAGAAATCAACTCTAATTCAATTCTAATTTTTTAAATATGATCATTTTCATGGGCTAATTATCACGAATCTGTATGATCGATTAAAACATTTTTCAACCTAATTTTTCCGGGCCCCTTCCAACAATTTATGTGCCCGGGCCCCGGGCAAATGACCCGAAAAACCCGTCTGTCTACGGCCCTGATCATTGAAGAATATTATCATTCAATCCCATCATACGTGATGTTGATCTAAAAATTACAGCTGAGCAAAGCAAGATGCAGGGAACTAAAGAAACTGGTACAGTTATTTTTATTGGAAGAAGAGAAATATCACAGATTTAAGAACCATTCATGGGTAACAGTTCACTATCATAATTAGGCTCCTATTAAAAATTTGTAAATAACAATTTTCAATGCATTTCCAAGTCGTCTCACGGTGATATAAGCTTCTCACAAATTACGAAGAGATCTATTCCATTGTGTACAGTAACATATTTTGAGAGTTTGACAAGGCACGAATAATAATTGTATTCAACTTCAACTTGAAAGCGTTTACCATGTAAACGCCTATTTTTTGAAAGGCAGAAGTTTGCTCTGGATATGCTGATTGATCCAATAAAATGAGTTCATTGAACCAATTCATTGACATACGTGCATGGAGAAATTTGAAATGGAAATTATTATTTTCAACACAGTTTTCCTTAATTTTCCTTAGTATTTCTAATTGATTTTGATTCGAATATATTCCAAATTCTCAGTCCACAAATTCTCAATCCAAATTCAAATTCACAAATCAAACATTCAAACACAAATTCAAATTCTCAATGTCCACATTGCTGTTTTTCCAAAAGTTTTCCCGTTTCAAAATTATATTTCGTAGAAATTATTCCATGTAAGAATAACTATCACAATTATTGAATTCACAATTATTTATTACAGGCCTAACAATAATTATTATTCATCAATTATTATTCAACCAGTAGCCTAGGGCGATTCTATTCTTTATTTTCTGTATGTTCCTTTAACTGTCCTTTTTGTCTAGCGCTACTATCAATGTAATGTTGATACATGATAATTGAAATCACAATACTTTTCTCATAAGTTCATATTTGAACACAAGGTTTCGCTCTCTCAGAATAAAGATCCTATTGCAGAATTAATTTTAATGTTGTTCAGTCACACTTGAGAATGCCTTTGAAAAGAGCGAAATATGTTGTGCTCAATTATAAACTACAAAATAAAAGTACTGTGATTTCAATTTCCATACATTAACTTTCCATTCGTTGCTTCAACTGTATTTTTTCTCAAACTGTATCTTATCAACTGTAGATTGTAAAAAAAACATTATTCTATTTGTTATTAGAGGTTACTTCATTGAAAATTCAGTGACGTGAATTATCAGAATTCACGACACTGAATGTTCAGTGGTAACATAACGTTTAGTTACGATTACGTTTCCCTGAGACACATACAGTTACATCCCAGATGGAAATGATCAAACTTATCACAGTCATGTTGTAGTTTATAGCCATAGTAACTAATTTTTATAATTTATTTTAGCAAGGACATGGGGATGGATAATATTTATTGTAAGAAACTGGGGAAAGCAGAGGAATGTTGCACGGGTTTCTTCCACAGTCGTTCCGACAGGGAGAAGGTCCGCAAACATTTCTGTTGGGGGGACAAGGTAAAGTATTCACGCAAGTGGAACAATCATCATCATCACAGTTGTTGCCCAAAGTTACATGCTGGGTTGGTAGTTGGAAAGGTAAACCATCTATGGCCGGATAACATCCGTACGTTTCAAAGTACTTCTCGCAGAACTCCTTGTCAAAAATTATGTTCTGTATGATTGCCGGTCCTTTTTCGACGATGATCTTCTGTACTGAAGCTTGCGGATCGCAGCTGCTTCTCAGGGTTGACTCGAAGCAGGGTGGGCGGCAGGGGCAGGGGGCGCATGCCTGTGAACAGGGCTGTGGAGGTGGGCAGGACAGAGAGCAGCATGGTTTTGAGCATGCCTGTGGACATGGTTTTGGGCATGCCTGTGAGCAGGGCATTGGTGGGAAACATGGCCTGGTTTCTGGTGGGGGCATACATGGTCGTGGGCATGGTCGTGGGTACGGCATGGGGCAGCACGGTTGTATTGGTGGTCTGTAACATGGGTCTGGCATCCTTTGTGACATGCAACACGGCGGCGGCATGCAGCGTGGCTGTGGATAGGTTTGGGAACAATATTGGGGACACGCTTGGGGACACATGCTGTAAACCTGCCCGCATTCGTCATCGTCGTCGTTGCTTTGTTTCTTCGATTTTTTAGATTTTTTGAGTTTTGGCATCTTGATTTTAGGCATTTTGAATTCTTTCTTCGATGATCTCTCGCTGCCGCCGCCGCCGCAGTAGCAGGGATCACACGACGAGCACTCGTCGTCATCGTAGCACGATTGGCAGCTAGTGTCATGTTGACGCTTTTTACATTCAATGTCTTGTGCTAGCAACTGAAACAAAAGGATGGTGACTTTTAAGTAACATTCAATATGTACTAAATCACGTGCTTTATAAGTCGGCCGTTTACCACTTGAGTGAACGCACATTGGTATGACCCAGACGAATAAGATGAAATAGTAACACAGATTTATAGGCTATAGAACAACGCACGCTGGTTTTTGAGTTGCTCTATACAACTCCGTGTTTCTATTGCATCTTTTTCTTCTTTCTTGCACCAATTCTTTCTTTCTCACTCAAGCGGGCCTATTATACTTTATATAATATCCTAAATTTGAATTCTTGTGTTTCAGTTATACTCGGTAAACTGACTTATAAAACAAGTAGGCCTAAAATCACTGAAAAACAAGCATTCAAATTTAGGATATTATATGAAGTATGGTAGACCATTATATAGGACTATCGTTTTATTCATTATAATTTTTATCAATATTATACGTTCTTCAAGAAATTTTTCACGAGATTGGGCAATAAGATTTGAGAACAATAAGGAATATTCACTCAACCTCACTTTAAGCTATGTCAACGTAATTTGAGGAATTGATCATGCTATATCAAATATTATAATGAGGCTTTATAAAGAGTCGTAGTTAGTGTCTTTCTCTATAGAGCCGTTCAGCCCTATAATAGTTTTATTATACTTGGAAGATTTTTTAAAAGATATTTTTCCTATTTTTTGAGATTAAAATTTTATTTTTACTTTCAATGCACTATTAGTCAAATGTTATTTATCCAGTATAATAGTAATCTAGTATCATACTGTTGTACTAAGATATGGGAAAATTCAAAATGACTAACATTATAGATCATGGGTATGACCACGGATATTGTATTCTTGTACCGTGTGTCTAGTATCAATACCTACTAATACATCCAGTATTAGATGTATTAGGTATTGCTAGTATCCAATACGAATAAGATGCAATAGGAACACTGAGTTCAACAAAGAGTAATGCACACTGGTCAGCTGATTTTTCCAAGTAACTATGAACTTCTTTATTCTCGATTAATACTGATTATTATTATTAGAATATTTTGGAATGATTGTTATACTAGTTTTTAACTGGAGTTCTGGTACTTGTTCTCTTTAGAGAAACAACCATTACAAAATTCTCTATTGAACATTCCACCTCAATTTTCATGTTCATTTTATGGAAATTTTCCTTGTGGATTAAATGTGTTAGATTTGAATTGATGAAACGATTGATTAGTGTTATAAACAAGGTCTATTAGTATTATAATCAATGATCCTAAACATATTTCTATGGAGAGAGTATCCTGATTAGACTCTGAATGAATTACTTGTACCTTTACGTAGTATCATAGTTATATAGCACTGACGGCTCGTGCTCACGAAACAAGTGAAGTGCTGTACAGTAAAATATACGGGCACTTCACCTGTTTCATGGGAACGAGCCGCCAGTGAAATATAGTAATATATATACTTAGATAGTATAAAGAGAATGATTTAGAAAAAGTAGAACAGAAGGTGCTTGTTAAGCAAGTCCGATCGACTGTTAAGTTATGATTGTAGATTTTTTGAATTCAAAGCTACTATTGGCTTGTTGAGTTTAGCCTGGAAGGAATGTATAATACAGAAATGCATTGGCAGTTAAAAGTTTGAAAGAGCTTCAAACTTCTGATATCGATGAAATTGATGGTTTGATAATATAATCTAGAATTCCAAAATCATATTAAAATTAAAAAATTCCACAGATATTAAATTCTCAAAGAAAATCACCTGAATTCTTCACCCCGAACAATCAATATCTGGTGTGTCTCAAGAATACTTTGTAGACAAGTGTGCAATACGTAGACTGAGGAGTTCAAGAATCTTGAGTTTAAACCTCCGTGTGAATCACCATAGTTGTATGTATCATGTATCATAAGTTAGTCTATTTTCAAGGATTTTGCAAATCACTTTTAGCACATTGATATTGAATTTGAGTCACTTGTATTATTCTAAAGTTATGCACATGTATGTTCCGAGGCTTCACAGCTAACTGATTGGAAAGAATGAGAGAGACAAAGGATTTTCATGATAGGGAAAGTGAGTGATTCTGATAGAATCGCTATCAATATGAGTAAACAGTATTGAATCAATCCTGAATTGGATATTAGTTTGGGATTTATGTTTCATAGATTGAGCTCATCGACTAAAACTCAACTCCTAAAAACTGATAGAACATGTTTATTGTGGGTATTATCTTTAACACGTAGTCATTTTACTTTTCCAGTTTCCAATACAGTTATTTTACTCAGCTACGTTCCAGAGGTCAGCCGCCATGGATGATAATTTTACAAATTCAATTGGGAATCATTTAATATTATTCTGAATTCAAATTTGAATTAATATTATCAATATCTCAATATTATTTATAATCAATTCTTCAATATCATCTTAATTATTCTAATTCTTGATATTCCATAAAATGCACAGAACGTTTTTTAAACTACGATCCTGCATTTTAGTAAACTCAATATTAAATAATTTAGGTAAGTGAAAACAAAGGTGGATCTGACCCACAAAGTTTATTTAGAATACCATACTTAAGTTTCAATGCTCAGGGCATCATAATCAGTGGAAAAAGTGTAAATTTCAATATTAAATATAATTAATCTCGGTGATACAAAAGTGTATAAGGCTAACTACTGTATATTCTAAGCTTATGTTGCCAGTTTGAAAGTTCGCTTCCCGGATGAATATCATCGAATTATTCCTGCTTTATAAAAGCAATAATTTAGGATTGTAACACTCCAATAAGTTTCATTGTACTCATTGAATAGAGACACGAGCACTGTATGGGTGCTTAGTAGATACTTAGTAGGCCAGTAGGCCTGTAGTATCTTCACATTGAACTTTCCTCGAATTCCCTTATCGAGAAATATACAAAATTAAGTATACTACAAGGAATTATGTAGTGTATTTGAGTGAACTATAATATTAATAAGAAAACATTAAAACGACGAACAATAACCAGCCATGGTTTTTCAACTATAGAGCCACTATCTTTCTCTATAGCACAATATTCAATTGATGGAATATCATTTCCTATTAATTTTCTCTTTGAGTTTTGAAAAATTAAATCTCCATGACAGAATCAACATGAAAGAGCAGAAGATTCATTAGGTATCTTCAGCACAGGAGAATGAACTCTCGACTCTCGTCCCAAACAGAAAAACACAGAAAAATTATGTGGGTCCATTATTGTATATTGGAACTAGCTAGCCTAAAAAATGTAGTTAACAAAAACATATAGTTAATATTATAAAACAATTTTCCCGGTTTTTTTGAAATGTAACATTCAGAACACTGCAAGCTATTGAATAAGTCAATAGTGAATCACTCTGTATCGCTAGTAGCAGAAAGAGAACTACAAGAATGATTCGCTTCACACAAATAGTTTTTTTCAAGCTGTACATTTGATTTACAAGTTCGAATATGATTCGCCAATTGCCGAATTTCATAGTTCATCAAGCATGGTTTCCATCGAATCATTAACATGTCAATTGCTTTGATAAAATTAAGAAAGATAAATTCTGCTTCAATTAATAATGAACAAATTTGCTTTCTCAAATACAAGCAATTGCTTTTAGTCTACAATATAATGACTAATTCAGATATCACATCCTCCATCATTCATCTCATCATCTTCCTTGAGGTGAAGATGATGAAGGATGAAGGATGTGATGTCTGGATACGTCATTATATTGTTGAATGACCTAATGAAAGTAGAATCGCCTAAAATACAATTTCTCTGATCGTAGATATGAGCAATGAATAATAATCATTTCTCTGAGAAGTGAGCATGAATAGAAAGGAAATATTTTGATAGCTCTCTACCCTAATACTTTATGATATTAATACTAAAAAGATCATATTCTTTGATTTCTAGCTATAATTAACATGTAACACAAGATATAAACGTAGTGACGACAGGCACTACCGTATCTACTGATGAGTTTGATTCACACAGAATTACATTATTGCTCTTCTCTTTCAATGTACAGTCAATTGGAGAAAATAACTAATTCGAAGCTACAAAAATATTATGGAGGGAATATATCATAAGTATAACATTGATTCACTCTCTCACTGTGGATAAGTTTTTGCAAAACTGGATTCCACTTCTCACAATAAAGTCTCTGGAATAATGGTAAAGGATGTATATCACCTTTATTTCCATGATTCTAGACTACTAATACACATAATTACATTGTACCTGGGTACCTGGAAAATTGTATTGAAATCTACTACAGTATACATTCATTTCGAATATAGCTCTACTCTATTTATTCAATAGCGTAAGCTACTTACCTGAAGCACACATGCTATCACTAAAAACTGTTTGATCCCAGCGAATAAGCTTCTCATAGTGCATCAAGGAAACATTTGATGATTTCAATAAAATATTTTCATAATTGTTGAAAATATAAAGTATTACATTTCACTCTCATTCTTCGATTGGAAGTGTAAGATTTTTAGTTGTAGAATATATTATCACTTGACACGAATAAGTGATAAGCTACAATGGAAAAATATAGATAATGTGCCTTTTTGAGAGAAAACTTGCATTCTGCAGGAATATTGTTTATCAAGAAACGTGAAACTTCTTATTAAATTTCTCTCAGAAAATTTATCATCCTAAGAACTGGAGCCATCAATAACAATTGGGAAGATATTGTGCTTCAACTTATCAAGTAACTGTTCAGAATTTAGTGAAACCTTTATTCCACTCAAATATGTAATATCAACTTTGATCAGCCTTGACACTAATATAAATCATCAAATCCATTCCACATTCTGTATTTTGGAGAATAAAAGATTCAGATAATGAATGTGACTCGAGTTAGTTGAGCTGATTGTAAAAAAACTTCTTCTCAGTCCAATTGCAATGTGGGAAGCATACACTGTTCACATACTCAGACAGTACAAAAGTGTATTCTATAATATTTCAACTGTGGTAGACTATGTTATTGAACGAAACAATTGGGCAAAATACAAGTTTGAATTTATTTGTTCTCTATTTTACTGTATAAATACGTAGGCCTAGGCTTACTCCAATAGTTGGGCTTTATAATACCTTTCTATGTTCACAGGAAGCAAGGTGATGCGCTTCATTGGAGAGCTAGTTATTGCTGAATTTTTCCCTTAGATAACATATTTATAAAGATGGTTATCTCTAATTGGTCAATGGATCAATGGCCAAATGCATTGCTCAAGATGGTCAATTCTATTTGATGTGGTCCATTCTATTCTATTCTAACTGGTCAATTGTTTTGATCTTTTAGTAGCTGTCCAGTAGTTTCAAGGAAACTACTTGTAGTCATTATGAGAAATCGTTTTCCCTCATAGCTTGAAATAATAGTTCATAATTTATTTTTCTAGATATTGAGTTTACATGGATTACATCAAATGATAGGCGGAAAAGTATAATTTCTCCAGTCTCCTAGAAGACTATGATAGGCGATTTTTCCTCTTATTTAGATTCATAAAAAATTCTCAGTATATACTCCATTATACAATAATTATGAATGTTATGAATATTTTTTTTTTTAAAGAAATTGATTATTGTGTAAACACTCGGCCTCTGCGCACAGGTTCTTTAACCTTGCAGGGACCTTCCTGATTTATATTGTATTTTTCGATTTAGAAATATTTCATTTCATGCTTATACTATTCTAATGTAATTTATTTATTTCTAAGTTTGTGATTTTGTTTTCTTTAAAGGATAAATAAATGAATTATGAATTTTGAATTTTTTGAAATTAATTCTGTGCTCATATCGTATACGAAATTGTGGATACGGAGTCATTGTAAATTGTAAATTGCAATTGAAATTGTAGCTTAATATACGGTACCACATCCACGGTAGATCTTATTACTCTGCTTGTATACATTGACTACAACTTGGCCGGTAGCCAAGTACAACTGGCTAGGCTTTACTATTAGCTAAATAATTGGCTTTATTCTACTGGTTACAACTTGACTGGATTGAATGCAAAGTTTTTTTGCATAGTAGTTAAAAATGGGAATTTGCCACTCTTTAAACTTATAGTGTCACTGTATTGTTCATCATTAACTACTCACTGTCATCTTCATCTGTCCTTATATACCTATAATATCCAAAAGAAATAATAACATTCTTGGAATATTATAATTTGAAACTCTTACCTTGTGTATCAGTTCATCTCGATTACAGTCACATTGGATTTTCAGTTATTTTGTATTTTCATTTTATATTGCATTATCGTCTCCATGTGAAGTATCATATGTTATACAATTCCAATGGAATAATATTGGTTCGTGATTAATATTTTATGAGTTCAGCTCTTCTAGTTTATCAAGGCGGTCTAGTTGGATTATGAACAGACTCAACTGTAAAAGTAGGGCGTTGCATGCCTGTTATGCTAATCAAGCGAAATTCGCTGAATCTTCAAAAACTGATACCACTAATCACCAACGTCAAATAATTCGGAGCATTGCCCCACTTAAGAAATCGACTATTGGTAACTTACTATAGTCAGCTCTAAACGGGGCCAGGCTATTGCAAAATAGAAATTGAACAATGGTTATTGTTCGCGAATATTCATATCATTTCATCATTTTACTTTTATTATTGATATTATAAATTATTGTTTATACTTTCCTCTTGACATTGAATAATTTGTTATTTTGAGGTGAGTGATGAGTTCATTACCATAGACGTCAATGACCATTGAATTACTCTCGCCATAGTTCATGAACAAAAATTATAAGGAATATTTTCATGTATTCTAATTCCAATTTTTACTATTCTGCTAGAACTCTTTTGTACTGCATAGTGCTCACTTATACTCATAGCTATTGCTATTTCCATGTTATTATTATTATTTTTTTGTTACATTGGTTAACTTGCTTGTAAATTATAGTGACTGTTTGGGCAAGACTGTTAATACTGTTTTGGGTATGACGCCTGTAGTCTTCCTTTATATTGTAATAAATAAATGAATAAAATATTTATTTCTCAGATGAATGGGATGATCAGACGCATTGGCTATAGAAAAGAAAATTCATCATATTCACCTACTATTACAAGTAAATGTAAATAGATGAATGATGCTAATTCATCTATTCAACTGTATTGCCGAGGTAACAACTAAAATCGGCATCTCGGTTTCGAAAGAATTTGTGTTTATGCTAAAATGTAATTTGGAATGATAATGAATTATGATAATGAATTTGGAGCATTGATAAAGTTACATTTGAATATTCATTCACTACGGATTAGCATGCAATAATAAATGAACAATGATCTAATTATTCTAGTTCAAGCGTAAAACATTAATGAGAAACAGGATTGAAAAGTCATGATTCAAATTGTCATACACTGTAAAAATGATTTATTACTGTACAAATAATTGCATCAATGCAGTGCACTTGGCAAGTTTTTATGATAGCTTTTAGTTTTTATCACCCCTGAGGATATGCATCCCTTTCAGAGCTTGTCTTCCAAAATTTTGGAAAAATGTATCCACCATACCATTGAGCCTGTCTTTGATTACATCTTTAGCGATTATCATTTCCAGTTGACGACCATGCTCTTCTTCAACCTTCACTTTATCAGGTTGACAAAGAATTAGTACATTCCCTTTAAACAAGCAATTCTCGAGAACCTTATCCTGGTGGTTAATTGGACAACTATTGAAATCCAATGGTTGAGGTTTATCAACATAGAAAATTCGTGCTTGAGGGATTGGTTTTCCATTCAAGTACAACTGATGAGCTTGCGGGCCAGTTAATATTTTCAAACAGTTGCTTTTTTTGACGGGTGGTTTACTTTTAAAACTCTCAACTAATTCACCGGCCAAGCCGGTCATATTACTTTTGAAGCTATCTACTCTATTGGTAAGGTCACTAACGCTCTGTTGGATGTCATTCTTAATTTTTTGTTTGATCTTATTTCTTATTCTTCTCTCTACAAAACCGACAGGATTGATTGCAAAGTCTTTCGCATTGGTCAAGAATTGGAATCTGCCTCCTTTATCTGAACTGTCATTGTTACTATCTTGTTTCTTATTCGATACTGAATTTCCTAGGAGTCCAAGAAGACCACTTCTCTTTGATTGATTGCTTTCTTCGTCTTTTTTTGTACTAGAATTATTGATATTCTTGTCGCTCTCCTTGTTGAACTCTTTACCATTTCCTAAAATACCAAGAATACCTGTTTTTACACCTTGTTTATTTTTTTGAACAGCGGGTGAACCTGTTTGGAGTTTGGTAACAAGGTCACTAAGACTGTTCCATGTTAATTGATCAGCTCCATGACTACTAGGATGCGACAATGATGCTTGGAAGTCTGGATCGAATTGATTTGGTTGTCCACCTTGAATTATACCCACTCGTTGATCGAGAGCTCTATCCCTGAAATCTAGAACAGAATTTCTGAGGTTGCCGATTTTTGAGACTCCTCTATTTAATCCATTCGATAAAGTTGATTTAGGTATTGAAGAGGCCAGTAACTCAGCAAGAAAACTAGGTATATCACCAGTTAACTTCGTTCCTGCTATTTCTTTAAGAGAACCTCCTTCTAAACCCTTTCCAATATTTTTATTCAAGCTACTTGACAGAAGTGCACTTCCTAATAGACCACCGAACAGATTTGAAATATTTCCTGACTGGGACTGACTGTTGTAATGATATATTTCGTTATCAGAAGCTTCTCCAAAACCTTCTGGTTTCGACGAGTTTTCTTCAGCCGCATCATTGGAAGTGACAGATTCACTCACAGAAGAGAAATCATCTGTTGTAGCCTGTGATTTCCTACTAACTAAGCTACCGGATACAGATATTTGCTGATTCTTCACTGCAGGTTGTGAGGGCAAGTCATCAACATTGTTCCCTTGACGAGCGTCAATTTTAATCTCATCCAATTCTTGGTCGTTTTCGTCTCCATCTTCAAGGTTGTCATCATCACTATCAAGATCAGGATCGGACTCTTCATCCTCATCTAAGTCGTCTGTAGTTTCTTCCTCGTAATGGCCATTTCCATCTCCAAAATTCTAAAAAAAATTGAGAAATCAAGAATTGTTAGTGCAGCTCCAAACCACCATTTAATAAGTAATAATTTCACTATTGACTGATCTCAAAGTTTCCTTTCCAACTAATGTAACTCTTAATAGACATTTGATGGTAAATTTCCGTGGTTTTCATGATTGAGAATAAGTGATGAAATGATTGAGAATATTCACAAGTAAACAAATCATTAGCATGAAACAAATCAATAAAAACACATGATATTCATCAAATGATTGTCAATCACATTAAAACCATCGTCATTTTTTTGTGGGAATGATACTATTCATCTGTGTATGTGAGAACTAGATATTAGTAAGTATATCATCGACATATTCATGGACAATTCCAAGCCGAATCCAGCGCTCATTTATGCTGATAATTATAGAGACTATAAATAATCAGTCTAATATGATCTCAGAGGATGATTATACAGTCTCTGTAGTTATAATCGATATTAACATAAGTATGAAAAATATTCCAGTACCGTATTGAACTACAGAGCTCATAATTTTCCTCTCAGGAACTTGAAATTATAAATCAAATAATATGTTTGTAATTTGAAATACCACAGTTCAATAATAATGATGAGATCGAATCAAGAACTGGTATGACAAATGAGTATTACAATAATTTCAATGGGAAAATAATTAATGCCTAGTAAAACAAGGTTGTGATAAATTCTATGACAAATAAAACTTTGAATTAAAGTTTCCATGCAAGTTTACTTCTGCCAACACCTACTACAGAAGTGATTTGGTTTGAATTATATTTTGTATATATTTTTGTGAAATCATTTGATTTGTTTCAAATTTTCAAGTTCATAAATTTGATTTCAAGCTTAAAGGTCCATCACTAACTGAGGTATCCAAGCTCTTAAAATTTTTGTAAAGCTCAATACAACTTGATCCTGACTTATCTTTTGACATGATTCCAACTCTTAAAATGAAAGCTTCAATGAAAAGTTTAAGAGTACTCAATTTTCCATTTTGCATTATATAGGAGCATCAGTTGGAGATTCTTGATGGAATCTCAGCAAGTTCGCACTCCATATTTCATTCAATACCACATAACCGTTAAAGGTCTTCATTAATTTCAATACAAATCAATACTTTTTCATCATGAACGCCCTGTTGAGAGAGAATTTTAGCGTTAGTACTCACATTCCTGTGGTGCCAATTACTCGGATGTTGCCGAATCGGTCCAAAATTTTGATATTTGTTGTACAATGGATTGAAGCTTCCTGACTGAAGTCTGCTCCCGTAATTGTTGTGATTCTGTAACATCCATAGGACGAACATGAAGAAATTTTTAATTGAAGAGAACCAGAACAGATTTGAGATCAATTCATAAACATACACATCCATCATGTACAATCAAGCATATTTGGCGAAATTGGATATACTCTTCAAGAGAGAATCATCATATGAAATTGTTTGCAAATCTATGAATAGGCCTAAATAATTTTCTGGAGGAGATAAAAGATTCGAGTGTAGTATTGTGGTACTAGTCATCATGCAATGTATGTACCTATTGTAACTAAATCCGAAACCAAGCAACTGTTCGAAAATCGTTATTATAACTCACACAGTCCGGAATGAATTCAACTAAAAAGGATTACTTGTGAGACCATGAATCCTTTTTTTGCAGGAAAAATCATTCACATATTTCACTAATGAAATTTACTTTCTTGGGCAAATAAGGATATTACTGACTCATGAAATAATGAGTTCCAAGTGATCAATAGATTGTGTTCAATGACAAGAATATCCTTGTAACTCTCATCAAATAATCTAACTTAGTTATATGGCTGTAGCCATAATAACTCAATATGGCTGTAGCTTGAAGCCAATAATAATTATATAAGACAATATAAGACAATAGATTAATGAATCCCAAATAATTTTAGAAATAGAATGTATTGAAGGAGTCAGTATCTAGTTCAATTTCAAAGTGAATTTTCAAGTGAATTCACTTGACATTATAGCCTATAGGCTATAGTTTGAGGAGAAAATAAGATGCCGACATCCATACGATAGATGCTGACGTCAAAATGGAAGTAATGCGAAACAAAAGTAGGCTGGTCCCTTGAACAACTTTGGATCAAATCAAATAAGATTACTATTGTCTTGATTTATTTAGAAGAATATATAATCCAAGAATTCATAAATTTTTCATTTGATTGATTGTCATATCACGAATTCGGTCTTTTTATAGACTGTATATAAATCGAAACTTTTTCTTCCTAATTCATTAACTGGCTATCATTGTACAGTAGTTTCAAGTTTATTTTGTAACATAAGAAAGTGCCTCTAGAATTATAATATGAGATTGATTGAGAACTGAAGAAACTTCTACCCACGCATACTATAATACAGTACATAACTAATACAACATGTTCTGTATTCTGGTATACGGATATCGCTTGACCTGTGGTAGTTCCTGTGAGAGCACAGTTATCTCCTTCAACACATACGATTATTGCAACGCCGTGAATTTGAATTTTCAGCGCGAAAAAATATATTGCGCTTTACTGCCTATGAAAGTGAATTCAAACCCAACGATAAGAAATTCAAGATTGAGGAACTCAGCGTTTCAATTGTTTCAAGAAATATTCAAAACACTTTCTCACCTCAGCACTCGAAATAGATCCAAAAACAGCTAGAATCGACAATACTGCAAGCCACCGCATTATTTCTGCTTTCAATAATTACATTGTTATTTAAAACACAAGCCTTGAAGCGCAGTTTGGAGCGCTACTTGCTCATGCAAGCTGAATGGAATGATTAAAATTATAGAAAGATAAAGATAAATAGAACTAGAACGTGTTCCAAGCTATTCTTCTAATCTGAAATTTTATCTCAGTAATGTACGTAGTACCTTCATTTTATCTTACAATATCGATGTCGGGAAGCCCCAGGTGAATTGCAGATCAAAATCTGAAAATTTCTCATTAGTAGAGATCAAAGTGCTCTCAAGTATGGAGAGCTCTTTGATCTCTAATGTCCTAATGTAAATAATTTGAGTGTTCTAAACGCTATTCGTCATTGAAAATATTTTCACCTTTGAATTGGGGCTATCAATTATGCTGATATTCGGGATTTAGATGAAAGCTCTTACGAGCGCACTAGGCTCTCGAGCTTTGTGTTCAGCTCAGCCTAATCCAGCTACAATCTCAAATTACAATATTACCATCAGAAATCAGAGTATCACATTTTATTCCAAGTAATTTCAAGAATTTTCAAGATTATCTTGATTTCACGTAAATGTGTACACATTTTCCAAACTACGGGTGAAATACACATTACACAACCTTGGAGAAAATTCATTCACTGTTCACAATTATTATTTCGATAGCGCTTTTGAAGCACTACCGTATTGTATTGGTCTAATGCACTGCAGAGGAAAACTGTGGAGTTTAGGTGTAAATCTATGATTTATTCATTGATTGCTCATGCAATAATTTTTCCTGAATCCTATGCTTTGATAAGAAAGTAATTCGTTCATGTTTTGAGAGAGGATCTCACTTCACTTTCTCTAAGAAAAGAGTTGAGTGAGAGTATAATAATTTATTAATCAGATAAAGTTAATCACGTACTTACGTCCTGTGTAATCAATAATGTAAAAATGAGTCATTACAATACTCAATTCGATAACATGTTAAGATCTCAAATATTCTTAACTTAATCGTCTCTATTTTCAATTGAAGGCAGCTAGAGTTTTACTTCGCAAATTTCCTTTTTTTCAAATTCAAGGATTCTTACCATGGTTCGATTCCCATGAACTTATCTGATTTTGAAAACTCTCGGTTTCCTCAAGTCTGCTAATAACTTCATGTACGTCATGATTTAATCTTAATTTTTATAATTTCAAGATCAATGAGAATATGTATGAGTTTAATCAGTATAGCCTACGCTACCATCACAGTTGTATTGGTACATATGGTTCCAAGTATAGAGTATACTAAGTAGTAGTACTCAAATGAATATTTATATAGGTAGGTTATAACTCCACGTGAAAGTGGGAATAAATTTAACAACATCTTTAACTTGCTAATCAGTTTTTATTGAAAGACTAGTTTGCAGGGGAAAAAGGTTTAGGGTTTGGGAAGGAACGGATATGGTATGGTGAGAGGAGTTTTGAGGATGTTGGAGATGTTTTAGCCATTTCTAGTCTTAACAGCAACCGCAGCAACATGGCTTGCAACAACAGCAGCAAGGTTTGCAACAACAGCAGCATGGCTTGCAACAACAGCAACAGCATGGCTGGCAACAGCAGCATGGCTTGCAACAACAACAACATGGCTTGCAACAACAGACTGGTTTGCAACAACAGGTGTCTGGGTGCTTGATGATGGTGGTGTCACCGCACTTCTTGTGGCAGACACAACCGCACTGACAGCAGCATGGCTGACAACAGCAACCGCAGCCGCAACCACAAGCGTTGGTCACCTGAAAACAAACATGGGTTGGTTAGAAACTGGAAATTGAAAGATGAAGGATCAAAATTTTTAAATGTTGATATTCAAAATTTTCTCATTTGATAGTAAATGAACAACAATCGATTATTACTGATAATTCATTCAACATAGTTATGTCACTTATCAAGAACACATTATTGTGCAGTTGTTTGTTATAAATTCAATCCACAATCTACTTGCTGTATCGATTATATATTTTATGATTATATATGCTGGCTCAAATATTCTTTGAATATGATTCACATTCTGGCAGGATGGCAAATTACTTCAGCTCAGATAATTTCAAATGAAGACATCTAAATTTGGTCTAAGAAGTTGTAGGAAGCATTCTGCTCTACAATTTGAGACCAAATTTTTAATTATTTTTGGACCAACATTGACTGAACTAGAGTCATTTTCTCATCTTCCCACAATATGAATGATGTTTATAAAATATTCAAGCCTATAATGAATTAAATATTATTTTGAATAAATTGATAACAAAACAATACTGCGCAGACTATATCATATTATAACAATAATATATTGGATACATTCACTGATACATATTCACTGAATAGTGGAATTATAATCTGAATAGTAATCAATAGAGGATCTTGTATCATGAATAGAGTATTATAGAGACTGGCTACTCTCGATTCCATTCCAATCTCAAATCGAAATCCCAATTCAACAATTTCCGACTGAACTCAACTCCAATATTCTTCTAATCCATATATTTCAAATGATGTCTTCCGTTATAGTTTACTGATTGATAGAGATATTGATTCATAATAGACTAAAAATCTAAGTAGAGCATCATATTCTAGTCAAATACAAATTTCAATTGTATTTTAGTTGTTAAAATATCATAATAATTATTTTGCTCATGTTTATTCTCACAAGAACCACGATTTTATTCTTATGAACACGAACTAAAAAATCGTTTTCTTCCTCGGAATTGGTTATAATGATTGGACATTATTGTTGGATTGATAAACAAGCAC
Source organism: Sogatella furcifera (assembly GCA_017141385.1). Lineage (NCBI taxonomy): Eukaryota > Metazoa > Arthropoda > Insecta > Hemiptera > Delphacidae > Sogatella > Sogatella furcifera. The sequence continues at coordinate 19,819,922 of CM029552.1, read as the reverse complement.
TTTCTATGCATGTTTATGAAAATTATTATTCATTATGAAATTTAAGATTCTTGAATATATAATAATAATACTCGTGTAAGAACATTGAGCTATAAATCAGAATAAACTTGGTTCCAATTCCTATAAAGTTATGAGTAGACGATGTATGAAATATCTTGAATTTGTCTGATTTCTATCTATTATCAATATTGAAGAATGAAACTTACTTCAATGATGGCCACAAGGGCGAGGAAAGCAACGATGATTGTCTTTGATGCCATTTTTTTAATGTATTGTTTCGATTTTTCGATTCAATGGTGGATGATGCGGAAAATACGGTATTTTATAAGTTCCATCGAAAATCAACTTAATCACAGTCACGGTTGCAACAGCCTATCATTTTCATTCCTTGATTCAAGCCACCATTGTTCTTTTGGTTTTATCTAGAGTTTGTTTGGATTTTACGTGTAATGCCACATTTTTCACTTCCCAATCATGAACAAATTAGTGATAAGTGTGAAAGTTGGTGTTAAGTTTACTGAAAAAAAAAATCGAATCGTAGTCATGTTCTCTACCACCTAATCGATTCCCTTAGGATAGTGGTATGATATCCAGAGGGAAATTGAGTATATATTTGACAACAGCTTGGAAATTCCTTACTTTCTGAAAAAAGAAATTCAGTACAATGGCCGCCACCAAGTCAATCATTGCTTCTCTCCTCGCTCTCATTGTTATCATTGAGGTAACTTTCTGCTTCTACTAATATTTTTCTAAGTTTAATAATTTTGCAATGACTTAGTAACTTATTAGAATCACAGAGAGTAAAATAATATTTGAATATACTTTTGTTGGATATGAAGTTGTTAAGCTACGGCAATATTGTTGCCTAATGTGTAGACTCCAAAAGAATATACTACTTGCATAGTTGAAAGAAAGATTAGTTATAAATTCAACCTTAATTTAATTCTTTAGGAAATACGAATCATTAATACACATGGATGGAGAGGTCTTTGTGATCAGAGTCTTTCCAATATCTCTGAAAATTTACAGAATTGCAATACCGTGTGATCTTCTTCTAGTTTTTTCTAGTATTCAAAGAAAAACAGTGTTTCTCTGATAGTTTCTATTGAAAATCTGTGAAGTGTAGATAGCATTCTTTAACCAAAAACGGTATGATTGTGATTTACTTGTGGGGTGTGAATTTTACAACATCATAAGCAATATAATTGAGGAGCTGTGGGCTTTTATCAGAGCTTCGATAAATTAAGAATATTATTGATACTATGTCTTTTAATGATAGGTGTAGCTCAATTACTCATATTAAATATGTTGAAAATTTGATAAATTTATAAGCCTACGTGCAAACTCAATAATTCCAATAATAAGGTTTTTAAACTGAATAAAAGTATAATTTACAGAAATCATTTAACAGTAGGTGATGAACGTAATTATATTTTGATTATTTGTTATTAATTTATCACTAAAGAGTTTGTATGTCACATAAATATTCCTCCAATCCATCTTGATGGATTGGATCTATTCCAGTCTATGGGATCTATTCAACTATCCAGCAGTGCTTAGAGATACAAGGAGTCTTCAACAAACCTAATATATATTTATTCAGATCGAATAAATATTTTTATTACTTCGAATATATTTATTTCAGATCGGAATATATCTATTCTATATAATTATCTATATCATATCAAACTATATCCATTTTTAAAAGAGGTATTTTATGAGTTACCCCCTTTGGGAGATTGGCTGTCGTTAGTAAAGACAGTCAGTCGCTTTCCGTCTCTGGAGGAATAGTAGTTGTTGCATTACACTCTTACTGATTAACTGCATGTTATTCAGAGGTGTTCTGTGCCGCCAATTGATTGCGGAGACTGGCTTATGGTTGAGAGGATCAACGTGCTAACCACACGTTACCTTTATCCTGGTTGACGATTATTTGCTTGCTGTATGGTCTGTCTGGCCTGGGGGAATTCTGGCGGGGTGGAGGGAGCGGCTTCGGCTCGGCCAGTGGTGGTTCGGGGACTGTGAGTTCTGATGGAGAATTTATTGCTTTTGAGCTGGTATTGGCCGGGCTGGGGCCGATTTACCGTCGTGCCGGGGTGTCTTCTTGGCTTGGATGGGCTGTATAGTAGAGTGGATTTGAAACTGGCAACCAGCTGGTAGGCCTAGGCCCTTCATGGGCTGTTGAGGCAGATATACATACATTTTATGAGTAGCCTACATGTACAACAGCTCAATCTCTCACTGATAAGCTGGAACAATTTAATTTTCTTTTTTTTTTAATTTGACTTTTTTTAGAATTTTATTTTTCTAAAAAAAACTTTTTTTCCACAGGTTGCCTCTGCCAGCGGTTGCGGCTGTGGTTGTGGATGTGGATGTGGATGCAGCTGCTGCAAGAGCTGCGGTAAGACCGCTGTCGTCATCAAGGGCTGTACCAGTTGTTGCCAGCCTTCCTGTTGTTGTTGCAAGCCTTGCTGTTGTTGCAAGCCTTGCTGTTGCTGCCAGCCTTGCTGTTGTTGCAAGCCTTGCTGCTGCTGCCAGCCTTGCTGTTGTTGCAAGCCATGCTGCTGTTGTTGCAAACCATGTTGCTGCTGCCAGCCATGTTGCTGCTAAACAAGCATCACTTTTCCCGCAACCTACAAAATTATGTTGTCTACCCTGACGCACATCTTCCATCTTCTGGAAGCATCCCACAACTAAATTCACTGATTTCCATGCATATCTTCCTGGAATAAAACATTTTTGTTTTACTGCAAAAAAATCTCTTTGTTTTACAAATTTCTATAGTGAAACCTGTTGTCATTCTTAAGTTAGTCAACATTAATTGGTAAAGTCGGCGAGGTGGAACCACCTTTTGGTTCCCCATCATAGAAACAAATACCGGAGCGATTATATAATAATTATATTATTATTATATTACTATATTATATTCGATGAAGACTTATAAGTCTCATCTCTAAAATACGTACTTATGTGAAAATATTTAATATGAGACTTGAATCAATACAAATTACACAACCTTTCCTGTTGAAAAGTAATAATGTTACTTGCTGGATTGATTTATCTTCAGTATTGGCATACTGTAGTCCAATACTGAGAATAGTCTACGTTTGTATTCAAGTATAATTATTATTCAAGTTCACCAGTACACAAGTGAACTGAAATGTGTCAGGATGATTTGTATGATATTAAAAGTGAAGTTGATTGGGAGAAATACATAATACATGAATGGGTAGAATAAAAACCACCTGATCGATTAATGAATGTGTATTCAAATTCGAGTGCAGAGTATATTGGTCTACCAATATTCTGAAAAATTCAAATTTGAATAATATAGATTGGAATCCTGTAGTAGAAAAGAAAGAGGAAAGTGCACACCAGGCTCATGAGCTTTTAATAAGCCGTTTTCATCATTTATGTGAGTATTATTCATGTATCTCAATAGTATACTGTATAAGAAAATATCATGATCGACCAGCAAGTATTGCAATAAAACGCCAGGTGTAGCGTATTCCTATAATCATTGGTGATAAATTCGTACTGGAAAAAACATTTTTACAAGCGAATCCTATCACCGACAAACACCAATTTCATCTTCATATTGTCAAAAAAAAAATAGAAATAATATATTATTCAACAGTGTTGTACAAGTACTAACAAGAATTCCAAATTGTTGGGTACTCATTTTATAAGAATGAATATTAGGCTATCAACGAAAGATAGTAGTACCCAACAAGCTGATGTCCAAGCAGAGAAAAATTCAATGCTTTTTTGTGTGCAATGATTGAAAAAAATGGGTTGGATTATCAGTCACTTATCGCATTATCACACACGATTCTATGAATTCTATGGGTTAACAATGAAAATCATACTCAAACATACAATCATAAATTATCATCTCCAGTGTTTTTCGAATTCTGGAATTGATTAAGAAAATATTTGTTTTGCTAGGATCATTCTTTCTTTCAAACCAATTTATAATAATTTTATATAATACAGTACGAATAGATGTCTAATTCCAGATTCAATGCAGTAACGGTAATAGGACTCAATAGGACTGCAACCTAATCCAAGCAAACTGAAAGCTTTGTTTCAATAAATAAATATTGCTGACGTATGAATTAGTCTACTTATCAATAATTTTATTATTGATAGCTAATCGAGATGTTTACTAACACTCAGGCCTACTTAAAAAGGCGTAGACAACTACATCGTTGAAAAATTTTGTTTTGAAAATATATATTAGCTAACAAGTGTAGCCGACTTCATGGATTTTATGAATAACTAGCCGGCGGGCTCGCTTCGCTTGCCTTATGGCTGCTACACATTAACTTGCTTACTGTCTATCCAGGGGGCTCCGCTCCCTGGATCCCCGGCGGTATCAGCGAACAAACCTGTGTATGGAATTTGAACAAATCCAGTTCATTCTTTTCTAAGAGATCTTCAAAAACATATAATGAAAAATGGGATTATTGATAACTGTGGAAGAATCTCAGATGAATTCCAAAATGTTTTTAACACAACATTTGGAAAAGCTACTTTAAGAAAACTGAAGAAAACCCAAAAAATCGTAAATATTTGGCATAACTTTCAGATACAGTAGAAAAGTTTCCAGTGCGCGTGTAAAGGTCCAACCGAACATGTCTATAGTTCGGGTGATACCCTTGAAATAACACTCAGTATAGCATACTGTGTATGAATACCATGATACGTCAAATTTTATGTTTTCCAGTCCTGTGAGCTAGTTACATGAACAAAATATTTTGAATCATATCCAATGACTTTCCATTTCAAGTCTTGGATATTTCTGTTCATTCCGTATTAAGTATACTTCTCCTTTCTAATAATGATTGAACATCTATTTTGGTAAAGAATATCATTGGGAAACATAAGACTCTCACATTTACCACATACTTACAAGTTATCATGAATATTCGATTAGGACACATTATTTTAAAACTCAATATGAATCATAAATGTGTCTAATATCAATTACCACATCAAATATAATATTTAGCTGCAACCACAACCGAATCTGCAGCTTCAGCCAGATATTTAATTGTAGAAATCTTTATTGTGACATGTTTCGTGGATTACGTTGAATAATTGTGTTTTGGACGAGTATTCCTTGTCATTGGCATTATAAAAATTTTTACAAAAGGGAAAAAATGAATTATCAAAACAGTGATCAAGGTCTACTAGTTTTATTTAACCATTCTAGCAATGGATAAACATTAATCACAGATATTATTTGTATTTTTTGGTATTATTTAGCAGCATGACTGGCAACAACATGGCTGGCAGCAGCATGGCTTGCAGACTGGACGGCAACAGCAGGTGTCTGGCTCCTTGATGACAACAGTGTCGCCACATTTCTTCTGGCAACAGCAGCTGCACTGGCAACAGCATGGCTTGCAGCAACAGGTTGGCTGGCAACAGCAAGTTGGCTGGCAGCAGCAGGTTGGCTGGCAACAGCAGGTTGGCTGGCAACAGCATGGCTTGCAGCAACAGACTGGCTTGCAGCAACAGGTGTCTGGCTCCTTGATCACAATTGTGTCACCGCACTTCTTGTGTGGAACACAGCAGCACTTGCAACAACAGGTTGGCTGACAACAACAGGTTGGTTGGCAACAGCAGGTTGGCTGACAACAACAGGTTGGCTGGCAACAACAGGTTGGCTGGCAACAGCAGGTTGGTTTGCAACAACATGGCTGCTGGCAACAACACTTGTCATTCTTGATGACAACGGCGGTCTTACCGCAGGTGCAACCGCAACCACATCCACAACCGCATCCGTCTCCGTAGATTGGGGAAGAGTAGACCTGAGAAAGAGGAGTGCTTCATAAATGATTTTGAAAAAAAAAATTGTGAGCTAGAAGTTTTTTTTCTAATTTGTGAGAGTACCTGACAATCTGATGGTGAAATATTTCTTCAAATGTGTTTGGAGAAGTTATGAAATTGATCATGGGAATGTATTGAAAAAATAGAAGAGTAGATGATTGAAATTATTTGAGAACGTATGTGAGTGAGCAAGAGAATTACAAGTGAACGGATCTTAACCAACTATAGCTCATTGTAAGACAATTGGATAATATGCAAAGTTGGAACAAATTTTCTCATTTGCAAAGCTTCGAGAGGATTCATTTACAATGTTTTGAGAAAATCCTACTTGTTGATATGCTAAACGTTGGAAGGAACCATTCTGCTTGCTCCTAGTTGTGAGAGTGAACAGGAGAGAGTGGTTCGAGCTATGTTCCTATAAAATTCAATAGATGTTCTTACACATACAAAATCGAAATTTTTCGAAGAAATATTTTTTTCAAATTTGTTAAGGAAAATTATAAAATTGGATTTAGAAAATGAGAGAGTAGATTATTCAAAATTTTTTTAAATTTTGTGAGTGAGTAGGAGAATTATTACTAACAAGTGTTTGAGAAGTAATGTTAGAGGTAGAACTCCTTCCTTTGAAACTATTGTGTTTTATGGTGAACCAATACTTACTTGAGAAATGGCGCAAAGAGCGCAGACGGCGAAAGCAAGCTTGAAAGCCATTTTGTTGAGATGTGTTGTCTCTTGGTGGTGACAGAAGTTTGTGATGAGAAGGATTTTTTCACCAATTTATACCATTTTTTTCTCATAATCTTGTTTTTAGGAGGAAATTTGCTTTCAAGATATTACTTAAATGGGGGTGATAGGACTTATCGCAAATGAGGAAGATCACAATATTCTTGAGAAAAAACTCGGTTTTCTCTCGTACGAACTATCTATCGCTCATTCACAGCAGATATAACAGAACAATAGAATGGATAAGGTGAAGATCATGCAAAAATTCCTTTTTCAGGTGTAAGGAAGAAGAGCTAAAATTATTTTTTTAATGTAAACAATCATGAGAAATTGCAGTTTTCTTCTATCAAGCGAACACTTGAGCAAAGAGATAAGACAGTGTGTTTCTGGTTTCTTATTAGAATCTTTCTCAACAAAATATTTACAAGATTTAGACTTATTCCTGAGACAGAAAGTGCACAATGTTTCATCATCATCCATTTGGATTTGCTCATCCTTCTAAGGTAGCATTCACTTTTACTTTACATTGAAAAAGTTCAATCAAGATTGGTTAATAGAACATTGATATACATTAATTTGCCTTATTAGAGTAACTAGTATAAAAATTCATAAATTCAATGCAGTACAGTACTGCGTTCATGTGAATGAATGACGACTGAGTTTTTCTCAGTTTTGATTTTCAAGACTTTGTTCTTCTAATATTCTTAAACAGAGCTTTCATACAATCCATTTATTCATTCATCATACAGGAATCGAGCAACTAAAGAGCCATTTTAGAATCATCATTAATTGTATCATGGGTAATAAAAAATTATAGGCTAATTCAATTTATCACATAAGAAAATGTTACAGTTCGATTTGAATAGAAGTTTATTTTCTAAATTCAGCTACATAAATTAGAATATTTCTTGTATACAAATAATTCTAAATCTGAATTGAGATTTCTATAACCATTCATCGTTCCTGCCTAACCGGCATCATCAATATTTGAAATATAGCTAATAGTTCAAATAGTTACTTGAGCGTCACATGCATGCTTTTTATAATAGAAACTTATATTACATTATAAGTAACTTATAAAAGTAAGAACATATATATGTTGTCCATATGATGTTGTCTAATGAGTTGCCTTTGCCTGCAAATTGATAATCGTCAGCAACAATCTAAAAAAGAGGATTTAGAACAGAGAAACTCATGGGATTTCATATGACGGGCCCTTATGTGGGTAAGATATGTTTGAAAAACAGATTTGATTTGACTTCATTCATACATATATAACATGTCTTGAGAAGCTTCTGAGTATGGAGTCACTAATATCATTGGAAAATTAAATAATCTAATATGATATTGGGTTGAGGGAAATCTCAAGTGAATAGGATTTCAAACCAACAATTTAATGTTGTTGGAAGATTCTTCTGATATTTTATCAAGAGATTGTCTTGATTGATATAAAGTAACTTAGGAGTTCTATTGAAAGGAGTTTTTAGACATCTTAGTATTCTTAGACATCTTTCCATGAGAATGCTTGAAGAGCTCATATAGCCTACACCCTGAGTTCATTGAAAAAAAAATAAATGAATTGAGAGTTAAATTTTCAATTGACGGAGGACAAATTCTCTCTTGGTATAGGAATAAGAAACGAAAGAGTTTAAAAGAGATTTCAGGAGAATTCGAGTGACCCAAAGAGTTTCAAGAGAGTGCTAAGTAGGTAGCAGCTAGTGGTCCCACTGTTGCTGTTTTTGAGAAGCGTTAAAATAAGGTTGGATTTGAGTGATGGTGTACCATTTTTTTGCATCATTCATGTTGCTGACAATAAAATTATGTATGTAGAGAGTAATTGATTCATTGCCTCTATGATTGATTGGGGAATACTAATAGATGATGGATCAATTGGTTACTTAATTGAAAGATTGAACTATTTTATGTATGAAAGCGAAATAGTACTCATCCATTTTTTTGCGGATGATGCCCACATAAGCATTTTAGATTGTGCGTGGGGAATGGATATTGAGTGCAAAGATGATTGATGAGGTGAACTAAAACTCATCAGCAGAACTAAAAATCTACGGAACCGAATGCGTTCAAATTTGGTATGCATATTCAGTTGGACCTGTAGACGCTTTAGTTAGACGCGTACAACAACGGATTCTGAAACCTTCCAAAAATACGCCCAATATGTGCGTTTTCTATTTGTTTCCCGATGATTCTTAAAAATATTCCGAGAATTAATTGGCAAAAAATGTTAAAAGTTGTTGATGCATCACGGGTTACATATATTGCGCCTCAGTCAATCAATCTATGTATTTAGTACAGTGACTATATATATCATCTTCAAATATATATGATAATAAAAATTTTGCTACCATATAAGCCAATGCATTGAATGAGAACAAGATGGCGTCCCAAGCGATTAGCCAATAGAAAACAAGACATGAGATGGCTACATTGTCTACATTGTCACTGTAGTATTTAGTAGAAGTGAAATGGAACTTACTGAAAAAAATATTCTAGCAATTCCCAACATTGAAGGTCTTCTGCGACTTCTCAGGTTTTACGAGAACTAATTGGCAGAACATGGTGGATATTGGTGAACAGGTCCAGATTGGGTTTAGTAATGTTGTGTGCAATTTTCTGAAAATAATATTCTGAGATATTACACCAGTGATCAGATAAGGTTTTCCAAGGTTTCCTACGCACTTTTGCGGATTTCACAAAAACGACTGAACAAAATTCATTCAAGTCAAATACTCAGGTTGAGCTAAGGCAAAGAATATGGAGAAAATACTTTATATTCATTGGCTGGGGTAATAGAAGAACAAATTCAAAGGATTATCAAATCATTCAAAAATTAGCCCAGAAGACCCTTTTGATTTGATGAGCGAAGCAAATATGTTGATGAGATTTCAAGGCGAGCTTACCAAGCCTTTTCGCCTAATTGACTCTGCTAACTGCTAGACGGTTGAGGCGAGCGAAGCGAGCCTGCCGGTTAGGTAATCATACGAGTATAATCTGTTCATCCCTATAACCAATATCAAATACATCTTTATTACCTGTATAAAAATAATCTCATGCACAAAAAATGTTTACAATAATGTCTGAAATGCACGATTGTTCAATTAATGATGTCTACAAATATCTTTATTATTTCTGTTTTGAAACTGTTGTTAGTCTGAGTTACTCAAGGTAAGCACTGATGAGAAAGAGCTCAAGTGAAATATATTTTCAAGCTTATTTTTTAAAATATTTTAGAGGATTACTTCTCAAGAAGAATCCAAATAGAATTCATATCTGATAAATATACTGGAAATTGTAATATGAAACGGAGTAATGGAGATATCCGTATTTGGCGTTGCTCATCTCTTTTTCTTCACAGATTGAAGCGTCTTATTGTCTTATTTCGTTCCCTCACCTACAAGATTAGATTATAGTTGTATCAAATCGTGAAAATTTGCATTTATTCAACACATTAGTACAGAACGAGAAATAGTTTAATATCTTTTGGAATTTGAGTACAGGAAGAATTGATTATATTGAAAGAAAGAATAATGGAATCTGAATTTACTATAAATAAGAAGTACAAATGCTGTTTAATCACTCAACTCCTAACTCATCTTCGAGAGCTAGGGTCTCATTATTAGTGGAGAGATCATGGCTTCAAAATCTTTTATTCTTCTTATTTCTCTGGCAATTTGCACCCAGGTAATTATAACTCATCAAATGTGGAATGATGCAATCGTTTCTTATGATTATATTCTAATTGAAACTAATATTTAGCCTTTGTAGAAAAATTAAATTCAATATTGTCAGGAATAAACGAACACTATATATTTATGAATATTTGTGGAAGTATTGTGAATAACTTTTTCTTTTTGTATCGAGAGTAGGCCTGTTCAAGAATTTATCATTGTTTTCTCATTGTCAGCTTCAAAAATAATAAAATTTCCACTTGGAATGAAATACATAGATGACAACTACAAAAACCTCCAATTTGACTAAAAAATTACAAGCACTACAGCCTCTTGAAATTTATAATTACAATTCTAGATAATTTTTGGTGTGGAATGGTAGAATTCACATTGTACAGACAGTTCCAGAAGACGTTTGGCAGTTCGACAATTTCTGCAGTTTCTATAGATCAATTAGGTCAAAAGACCAATATTATTGGAATGAGTAGACAAAACATTAAACATTTCCATATACAGATTGAAAATACTCTCTGTCTAGTCAGCTGTAGAATGGAAATTTCAATGAAGGCTATTCATTGTTGACTATGTACTTTGTTACTATAATGAATTAGATTCACTGTAAACGTAAGTTACAATATTCTCCTCATAATTTCATGGGGATTATCATTCCATTGTTCGGATTTTGGAAGTTAATCTAAGTGAATCTCAAGAAAAGAGACTCATGTACTTTCAACTCATGTGTGACTCAATTTATGAAAGTGTGCTTGTTTTGATTATAGGAGTAGAATCGCTTTATTATAGTTCATCCTGTCCATTTTCTTCCCTGTTATATTTTATGAATTGAAGACTTATATTACATTATAATTAATGTATAAAGTTCATATTTAATAAACATTTCACATACATATTTTAGTTCAGTCCACTTGAGAAGTTGATTGTTGAAAATCTAATAATTGATTCAATATAACATTTCAAATCAACTGTTCAGTATGAGTTCAAGTATTATTTAATACCTAAACATTGGAAAAGGAAGAATATTATTTTGAAAACTATGTCATTGGTGAAGATATCAGCCTGTATTGAAGAACGATACGTTCTTCTTGCAACAATTGGATTGGATGTGTGTGATTATTCCTGAGAAGAACGTTGTTATGTTTTTATAAGTAGTACGGTATGAAGTTATTCGCCCTCTTATCCTATTATTACAGTGATTGCATTATACTTCAAGAAACCTGAATATGATGTGGAGGAACTGACTCTATTCATAGTAAATGGTTAAATATAGAGAATAAAACATTTTTGCTACGGTATTCTAAATATTAATAATTTTTTCAGGTTGTCAGAGCTTGTCCTTCTTGCTGTGGATGTAACAGTGGATGTAGCTGTGGCAGAACCGCCATTGTGATTCGGAGCCAGGAATGTTGTCAACCTGCTCCATGTTGTCAACCAGCTCCTTGTTGTCAACCAGCTATTGTCCAGACATGTTGTAAGCCAACTTGTTGCCAGCCTGCTCCATGTTGCCAACCAGCTATTGTCCAGACATGTTGTCAGCCAACTTGTTGTCAACCAGCTATTGTTCAGACAACTTGTTGTCAGCCAGCTCCATGTTGCCAACCAACTTGTTGTCAGCCAGCTCCATGTTGCCAGCCAACTTGTTGTCAACCTGCTCCATGTTGCCAGCCAACTTGTTGTCAGTCAACATGCACAACTGGACTTCTCTGCAGAAAGAAGGAAGGCGAAACAATTGTTGTCAAAGCCCCAGACACCTGTACTTGTCAACCAGTAACTGTAAGATCTTCTTGTTGTAATTGCGGTTGCGGATGCGGTTGTGGGTGCGGCTGTACTCCAAGCTGTTGTACAACCTATGCCTGTCAGAAGCAGATTGGTAAAACTTACGTGATCAAGAAGCCAGACACCTGTGAGTGTCAACCAATCCAAGTGCAAACATGTCAAGCCGCTCCATCTTGTTGCTGCTCTTGTAATTCTTGCTGTTAAATGTTGTTGAGAAAACTTATATAATGTAAATTTATATAACTTATATAATGTAGATAAATTTGTAAATGAATAAAGTTTTTTTACTTTGTAATATGTTTCAACTCTTTCAAACTAATAACACCTATTAGTTCTACCATATTTCATACAACTAATAGAAATCACGCACGCTGAGAAGAAATGCTGTAAAAATGTATGTGTATTGAGACAACTGCAAAGAGATGGTGTCTTTCTCAGCATGAATGGACTACCTATATAATATAATAATTGATACTTCTATTCTTAAATGATTTTAAATTCCAGCTGGATGAAGGAATGCTAGATAGAATAAGTATAAGGTCAATAAAACAAATCTCATTGTATATAGCCTACCATTGTGAAACAGAGCTATACATATTCAATAATATTGTAAGCAATCTATCAATTCTGTATCTAATCATCTGATGAGAGAAATGCGGATGATAGCTATGGAAAGTCTTTAATGACTATTCTACTAAAAAACAGTTCAATATTAGAGCCATTGTAATAATATTCACCATGAGCCTTGTTTTGTTATACACCGGCAAGATCCTTTGCACGAATTTGAATTAATGGCATACAGTGACCATTCTTCACAGTAATATTTATCCATACATTTTTCTAATCCTCTAATACAGAAGGTTACTTAATAAGTATCTAGTTTCCATTGATATTAACTTTTGCGTGTTAGTAAAGTTAAATAATAGTGTAGGTTTGAAAATCTTTCACCACTATTGAATAATTCATATTGAATGAGAAGTTTACTCATCCCTATTAGAGAATAAAATGACACATTATTCTCAGTTCAACCAGTAATTGGTATCATCAAAACTAAGGAACATCAATAGTATCATAAGATAAAATGTTCTGAATAATCTTCAATGCCGTACCATCCCAAGTATTACAGTCTAAGGTGCATCAGACAAGTAGACTAATAGTATGTAACAATTGATCATTGGATCATCCCAACTGCATGATTGATAATGATGTTATGATTCACTTTGAAATCCATGGTGATAATGGTGTAATGATCCACATCATATCTTGAGAATTCTCATTTTTTTATCATTCAATTCAAGTTTTATCAATCAAAAAACTCGAAGGTATACTAGATAGCAATTGAAATGAACTCATTGGAGCACGTGAATAGGAATGTATAGCTGTTACCATTGTTTTCACAACATCGTTGAAGAAAACAGGAAAAATGACGTCAAGGATATTTATTCTGGGAGTAACACTTTTGACAACTCAGGTATGTGATATTCAATATTATGATTGGCAAAAAAGATTTCTGGGAGATCTGAACTGGAATATTTTATTTGACGATTACGAATCCCTTACCAAAAATAACAGTGGATAAGAAATTGTGCAATCAATTTTTTGCATACAAATAAGTTGAAATAATTATGCGCATGAATTCATCCGAAATTATCAACTAAATCAAGACTTCTCTTTATCACTTGTAATTCATGAAATCTGGAATATATAGATAGTTTAGCCTACATACAAAATCAATATTCCACTCCATAAGTTCTTTTTGATGTATGTATTTTTATTCTTATTTTGATGAACTTTATACAATGATAGATAATATATTGGGAACTTCAACAAATGTATTGTTATTTTCCCTTTCCTCTATCCCAATTTTCCTCACTTAGTATCACTAGAGTTTATCAATAGAGATGAATTGATCCACAGCATTGAATAGAAACTTGAAAAATAAATATTTCAATTGAAGTATTATATTTTTAAAAATATTTACAAACCTCAATCATTGAAATAATACTGTTTAAAGGAAATATTATTGAACAGAACCATACTGAGGATTTGAAAAACTGTTACCAAAATTGTCGACACTCAGCTATGCTGAGTCAGGCGGAGCATAATAATTTAATAATCTAATTGACAAACAGTTTGGAAAACGCTTTCTCCACTTTTCAATTATTACTTTTGAGTCGCCCAAAGTAGGTTAAAGCCTCCAGTGAATTGTTCTCTTGAAACTTCAGCTGTATCCGGTTTAGTTGTACATATAAGTGGAAATTATAATCACTATTATTATAACTATTGAATACAGAGTTTATTATTTCCAAAATAGGGGAGAATAACTCGGAATCGAATATAATTTCTGGGTTCTAAATAGAACACTCTTTACTCATAACCTTCTTCTCTTGATGATATCAAATGTAGGGTGAGATTTTAGAATAAGATTCTGATACAAATGGATAAATATGATGAAAAATCTTAATAAGATGAACTATGAACTATATCTATATGGAAGCCTACTAAAATACCTACCACCATGCGTTATGTATCCACATTAATTTCATACAATTACCTTGTTTCATTATTCTTTATTCTTAGAGCATGGATTATGATCAAAGTCCCAGTAAGATCTTTATCATATTATATTATTTTTGTGTTCTCATTATTTCCAGATACTCTTCACTGATAGCGCCAAACATTCAGGTCCACCAGATAGCGATGAAGAGAACTTTGGAGGCCTATTGTCAAAATTAATTAAAATTGCTGGAACATTCATAAAAACATTTGGAAAAGCGTGGATGGGTGATATATTCTCTGCCATTCTTCCAAAGAGCAGATAGGCTGATTATTGTTCTCTTAAAAAAATCGAAAGACAGTTCAATGAGTAGACATATCAGTTACATTACTAAGATTACTGATCTAGTAATTATACTACCCTGTACATTTGTGGCTGCTGAAAATATAAGTCCTTGGAGACCTGGAAAAGTTTAGATTTATAAGATTTACAATATGAATGTGATTCACAAATAAAATTTCCGACTATTATAGAATCTTTCTATAGATATTTCGTCCGCATTAAGATCATGGTCATGTAATAAGCCCTATTTTTCCTCTCAGAAATTAAGTACGATGACAAATAAAAAATACATGACTTTCATGGAGGATTTA
The DNA here is from genome assembly GCA_017141385.1 of Sogatella furcifera. NCBI lineage: Eukaryota > Metazoa > Arthropoda > Insecta > Hemiptera > Delphacidae > Sogatella > Sogatella furcifera. The sequence continues at coordinate 19,804,734 of CM029552.1, read as the reverse complement.
AACTTTTATTTATTTTTTACACTAATTCATTCTATCGAAAGTGGTTCTCTTTTATTTTTCAAACAAAGTGTTATTCATTTATTTATGAGTGATCAAATTATTTCATATTATTTTAATTATTTCATAATACCAGGTTACAGCCAGACAATCAGTGAAATATCTGCTTATTCTAGCAATAGAATATAATAATATGTTATAGTTAGTTGCAAGAGCCTGCAACAGTTTCTTCACTACTTGGCTCGCTATAACCTAGATAAAATTTGATTTTTCATTGGATCTACTCACGGATTCATGATTGAGGGTTTCTTAATAAATTTCTAATTGCGTGCATAGTATTCAGTCTACAAATTATTTTCATAATACTTCACTCTATGCACTCTGCTTCAAGTCCAATCCAACTCATAGAAATGATGTAACCTGAAATATTAACTGATAAAATTCAAATACATCATGACTGATATTCAACAGAACACAAAAAAAATTGGAAAAAATTATTATGCGCTAGAAGCTGAAAAAATCATCGTATTCATCGATTGAATCAGTTCGAGTTTGATTGAAGATTTCAGCTTTGAATATCATATTTCAAAAATTAGTGGAATCAATCAGAACCTCATTGTGAATCACCATCAGAGCGATGGATATGACTATCACTGACACTTCTATTGAGATTAATGACAAATTAATTCATTATCCTCAATGAATTTCACTGGTCACACCAAAAATGGTTTGATTTGAACGTGAGATCTCCTAAAGTTCTTTCACTTGTTCACAAAGCAGATAATAACGTGCGCTAAGAGAGAGTACCATTCATGGATAAGTACAGTCCATTATATTCTACAGACAAAGAAGAAAATTGATTCAAATCTAAAATTAGTGAGTTTTGGCTCTTGAAAATATCGTAACTTATCATCGGTCAACACTCGAAAATGTATGTTCCTACACACAAAGTTCATCTGACAACTCTAGTTGTCATATTCCTGTTTCACGTAAGTAATATAGTTCATATAATGAAAATACAATAATATTATTGGTTAAGTCTGTGCTTGTTGGAAACATGATTCCTCAGCCTACTCCATCTCCAACAAAGTCTGACAACTCACTTATAACAAGAGTTTTACAATCCAACTGTATGATTTTATTACTCAGATTGATATGAGAGCATCCATTTAAACTGCAGGAGACTGCCCGGAATCCATTCTAAGTGAATGGAACTTCACTAGTCAGGGTCTAACTTTGTCAGTGTGCATAGATTATAGTAGTGGAATTCTACTTTTTCTCTCAAGGTAATAAGGAGTTTTCCCATCCATAGGTTCTTTGTTTTATCAGATTGAAATTATAATGGTGATGATGGTAGTCATGTAACATCGAGATCGTTCAGTGGTGAATTAGCATTCTTTCGGAAACTGACAGGATATTCATGGATTGAATTATTTTCAAAAGTTCTTAATAGTTACATGTTCTCCCTACTTATTCATTTGAAATACCAATGAAAAATTTTTGTAGCATTTAAATTCTCATGAGCATGTTCTAATTATTTCTCCCTTTGTGTAATCATCGGAACAATTCATTATAATCCTGTTTATATAATGAATTCTTGAATAACCTGATGAATTCACTAGATGAATTCCACTTTCTACAGTAGCCATCTCTAGTGAAAATCTTTGGCTGGAATAGAAATTTGAGCTCATAACCTGAATATTCTGACAATGTTTTAATGGAAATTGTGGTAGAAATACTAAGGGCTATAAGAGCCTGTTCTTTCTTCTCAAAAAATGTTCAACATTATATTAATAAATAATAATAATAGCCTGATAATCCACAGAACAGCTCTTGTTCCCTTTATAAGAGAGGTTTCAGTACGACTCCATTACTTACACTTCATTAAAAATTACCTTGGATACTCTATTTTGATATAAATTCAATCTATCGAATTGATTATTTTAATATAAATTACATCTATTTCAACCAGAATTTGCAAATAAAGCATATTAGTTTGGAACTGATATAATAATAGCTGCGTAGTTTTGAGTAAATGCTATTTACCTAACAAGTTATAACAGCATTCAATAAGGAAATAACAAATAAAATGGTAGGTGTCGAAAAAAGTCGACTAGCATCGGTTACTGAAACATAATTTGAGGTTTGTATGGAAACAGCTACAATTTTTATTGAATAGCTACTATCGCATCTCTTCACATAACTCATATTGTTTCCAATCAAATGATAAACTTGAATTATTATGACCGTTATCCTCTTATATTATACCTCATTCATACCTGATACAAGGTTTGTTTTTACATGAATGATTTATTCACTATTTATTTTATGTAGGCTACATTATGGTAGTTTTATTATTTGAATAGTTACTTGATTTGGAACTTTGTACTTGGCAAGCTAGTTATTGAATAATTTTGTTCTTAGTATTTTCCTCCTGTAATAAATTTATTCATTCATATATTTATATCATACTCATACGTTCTACAGGTCTGCCACAGCTATAAAGGCAACAAGAAAATGAGCTCAGGGGGACAAGGCTGTCAATCTTCCTGTCAATCATCTTACCAGCCATACTGCTATTACGAGCCCCAGGAGCAATGCTGTCATTCTTACTATTCAGGATGTCCACAGCAGTATTGTCAGAGTGGATGTCAATCCCAGTCATCATACCCGTGCCAGTCAATGAGGAGGAAGTGCTGGTCCTCGCCTCAGTCGATGTGTTTTGGAAACAGACAGATTATGGGACAAGGCAGTTGTCAGCCAACTTGTTGCTATCAACAAGTGACTTGTCCCAGTACCTGCTCAGCTTCATGTAGTGATGGTTGTGAATCATCATGCAATAGTTGTTGCAGCATGGGGTGTAATTCGGGATGTAGTTCGGGGTATAGTTCGGGATGTGGATCAGTATGTGGTTCAGGATGTGGATCAGCTTGTGGATCAGCATGTGGTTCAGGGTGTGGATCAGGATGTGGTTCGGGATGTGGTTCAGGATGTGGTACAGGATGGAATTCAGGATGCAGTAATTCAGGTTGCAGTAATACAGGATGCAACGTTCCCAATGAATATGTCCTTATACCAATGCTAGTACCAAAACAGAGCTGCGCCAACTGTGGTATTGATGTTGGGTGTGGTAAATGTGTCTCCCCATGTTAACAAGAGTACTTGCGAAGTGCTAAGAACCAGATTAGGGTTTTTCCAATTTAAATAATATGAGACTTCAACATAATTGAGACTTTCACAATAACAGTATTGTGATGGAAGACTTAGGTACCGTGATACAAAAAAATGAAATGGAATGAAAAAAATCTTCATTAGGTGGAGTTGGGACTAGGTAATCCTTAGTTGAATAATCATGAAATTAAAACTGAAAAAAAGTATGATGGCATGAGAAACATAAAAACTTATAGTAGTGGAATAAGGTGATTGAATGTAGTTAAAAATAGAATGAATTGAATTAGTTTTGTCAAATCGCTTAATTTTAGTGGTTGAATTCAATTGGATTTTGTGAAATTATTCTCGGGAATAATAAATTTGAAATTAATGAAAATATTAGATATATTAGATGTTTTACATTAGTTGAAATTTAATTGTTAGTATCTCAGTCGCATGATACATTTTAATCATTGCTCTGGATAAAATTTCAACTTTCTATGAATGACAGCGCAATTGTATTGCTTAATGGAATTAGATATTCGTTTTGTATTTTTTGACTTATTCGAACGTTATAAATGATTCTCTGATACTGAACAAATAATAATATTTAATAGTTAAAAGCGCTGAATAATCGTTCTAGTGCATCCCAAAGTATAAATCTGCAGAATGTACGAATCCTTTTTTATAATTGTGTGCTTATCAGAGCATAATTTGATTGTGGGAGTTGTAATGTTGTATTATGTGGTTATTGTCAATGACCTGTGATAATTTGTGTAATATTCTTGTAAATAAAGTTGATGGCCATCAATAATCAGCGTATTGCTCAACTATTGAATATATTCCCCTCTCCTACACCTCTTATTAGACTTCACATAATTGAAATGAATAATTCATGAATCGTCTCCACCTTGTAATATCGTATTTGATTGAAATCATACAATATATACTTCAAAAAAATTACCCCAGTTTCCGACTACCATACATCATTGATACCTTATTTATTTCCATCACGAATATCTTTGATCAGACATTTTTTTTGGAGATGTTATTTACATGAAATTTTACGAATATGCTAAGAAAGTTTAAAATTAACAGAGATTTTCAATCTATATGAATAAAATTGAAGTGGCACTGACTGACTGAGTGATTCATTCTTTTATTAGCGAAACTTGAAATAAATATACTGAACAAAATGCGTTCAAATTTGACAGGCATGTTCAGTTGAACCTTCAGAAGCAAAATAACAAAAGCTCTCCGCCCCGTGACTGATCATTATAAGGCGAGCGAAGCGAGCTGCCGGCTATTTCTAATGATGACATGGCTAATTCACTAAATTATTCGATGAATGATTATTTTTGTCTTGGATGTGATATCGTTGATAGGATGAGTTTTTGCATTTTATTAATTCCTTAATATACAGCAGGAAGGATAATATAGCAGATTTGATTGTAAAAATTCATTGAATGAATTATGATATTGATGGGTTGCAAACCTCTTCAATACTCCACATATTTTTATAATTGAAAAAATTAGTAAGTTCAATAATATACCTATCATAGGATGATTTCGCATCAAACTTCAAGTGTGTTATTTGCATATTCACAACTATTTCCAGAAGCGAAGCTAAAAATTAGCTTAGGAAGAACTTCCAATGTTATCGGATAGTTGTTTAGATCAGAGACATGTCTCAGTTGTTCAGATACACTACTCTTGAAAGACCGAGTTGAATACCTTGGATATTTTTTCAGTTCAATTTCTTGAAGTGTTAAATATATTAATATAATAGGCATATTTCAGATTTAGCTATCATTGCATTAAACCTGAAACTTTATAAATGGAAAAGTTGAGATGCAGTAGAATAATGATAAATGCATAAATAGAATTATTGAAGAATCATAGTCTATTCGTATATTGGAGAACAAATATTAATTCAGTAATTCAAAAGAGACTACTTCGGAAGTTTATTTTTCAAAGAGAGAATTCTGCTCCTACAGAGATTTCTGAACATTCTAATATTGATGTTCAATCCACTGTGTTAATTTAATAGAGTGGAGTCGAATATTAACCCAAATGGACTAACAAACAACATTTTCACATAAGGTGATGTAAGATGACATCCTCCTTACAAGGACTTCGTAAAGAATGATCTCTCCTTATCTTCCTATTGTTCCAATTCGCAGAAAATGATAGCTAATGAACTTGCATGGTTCTTGTAGAAAATCGTTCAATTTTGAAGACGAAATTCGAGATAATATCTCCAATCCATACCTTTATCTGTATTGTTCTTGAAACTTGTTGATTTTCATTGCAGATCATACGACACCAACATAATGAGAAGATAAAGATTTTGCGTTGATCAATTAAGTCATAAAAACACAATAAATTGGTTATCATTGAGTACATGATAAATGCTTCTAGTCAAGCTATAAATATCCTCAGCTTAGCCAAAAAAATCAACACAAATACACCAAATCATCAGCTACAGACCTGCTGAGTCGCCCTCAACTCAAACCAAAAATGGCATCAAACCTAGTCATCGCTACCTGCCTTGCAGTCGCGCTCATCCACGTAAGTTGAGGGATGCCCTTCGTATTCATCGAATATGCTCTCCAAACTGAATTACGCTCCATTAATTATGTATTCCATATTCTATATTATCAAACTTTCAATTAATTGAACTTTTTTATTCAATCTATTTATTCATTCATTCTTCAACACACTAGATTGGTTACGTATTGTTTAGTTTCTACACATTTCAAACATCGAAAGCTTATTTTAGTTTCAGTCATCATTGTTTTGAGAATTCAATCAGAGGTGGATATTTTGGTGACCTAAATACTATAATGATCTCTAGATATCAACCAGCAAGACATTTAGCCACAAAAAATCAAGTAAAATCAGCGAAATTTGGATTCTGTTCTCTCTACCCAACTACTTATTGTCTCTCTTATTGATTGTAATATTTTCTAATAAATTATTCTAAAAGATTACTGAATTTGAAATAAATGAATTTACTGAATTTTTCTATGATGCTATATCATGAGGTTTAGAGGCAAAAATTTTGAAGACTACAAAATACATAACATAGAAGGCTACTCACTTACAAAAAATATTCACTACCGAATCCATTTGTTGAGGGCCTTTCCTTCACCATTTCTCTCTGTCTCTTACATATCCTCTCATATTTCAAGTTGATTGTTTTTTTTGAAGTTTTTTAGTTCATCTATGGATAATATTAATTCATACTCACTCAAGTTGGTTGTTACTTATCGAAGGTTTTTAATTCAACCATAGATGATCAATTTATACTCACTCACGGTCTTCAAGATAGCTGTATAGTGTGTGTTGTGTTTTGTATATTTTTTATAATCTATTTTTATTAAAAATTAAATAACATTTCAAATTTTCATCCAAGATTGGTACAGGATTTTCCTCATTTTTTAGATACTTCCAAACAAATAACAAAATTAAAATAACATGACGCTTTACTTTCCTATTTTCTAAATTAATTTTCAATTTCCCAGGTTGTCCACTCCTTCCCAGCCAGCTGCGGTTGTGGCTGCGGTAAAACAGCCATTGTCATCAAGGAAGACAAGTGCTGCTGCCCACAACCATGCTGTGCCTGTCACAAGAAATGTGGAGACACAATCGTCATCAGAGAGCCGGACACCTGTTGCTGTCACCCGGTCTGTGTGCCAACCTGCGGCAGCTACGGATACGGTTCCGGTTACGGTTACGGCGCCGGTTACGGCACCGGTTACGGCTACCGCAGCTACGGTTGCGGTTGTTGCCATCCTTGCTGTGTTCCACACAAGAAGTGCGGTGACACAATTATTGTCAAGGAACCTGACACATGTTTCTGTCGCCCCGTGTGTCGTCCAGTGTGCTGCTACTAAACATATCAAAAACCTGGTCTCCAATAGAAAACGGTCATTTTGTATGAAGTCTAATCAATAGTGTAGTCAATCTCATGTTAGGTTCCATCCCAGACTAGTCTGGAACTTCCAAACATTATTCCAAACCCAGACCACTCCTAGAATAGCCTGGAAAATTCCAAGCCATCTCCTTATCCATTCCCAATTCTTTCCAAACATCCATTTCCAATATTCTTTCCCAATATCCATTTCCAATTCTTTCTCAATATCCATTTCCCAACATCCCAATATCCATTTCCCAATTCACTCCCCATACTAAAATCTGGAATTGTTCATCATAGTATAAAAGATGAAACTTTGACGTCCAATAGAAAATACTTTTTATTATATGTGATCGTAGTATGAAATTGTAATATAAGTAACTAGTCTTTAGATGTTCTATACCTGAATAAAAATAAATTTTGTATTGTATTCTATTCTTATTCTTTATCAAAATATTCTACCCAATCCAAGCATACAGAAATGCTATTCTCAAATTATCGGTAAGCGAACTAATTGAGTGAATAATATTAAGGAATGGGGGAATGTAATGGAATTGATGAGTAGACTTATTTCTTACGGGTAGAAAGGTAAGATAGATATGGAGGAATGGTGAAGAGGTGGGGTGAGAAAGAGAGGTTTAAAGAAATTTTAAGTATATGGGATCACAGCTCTCGACTTTCAAGGCTCACTATACTAAAAACAGTACGCTGTTCGTGTAAAGTGGGTCAAAGGGCAAGTGAAGGTCGAACAGCCTACTGCTAAAAGGAAGCTTCAGCTGCATTTTGAGTAGGAAGAAGGAAGCTCCCTGCCGTTCGACTTCAATAGTTGACTGCATCATTCATTTATTCTCTACTACACCTCATTTCTTGTGTTAAAGATCTTACGTAAAAAGCTTTTCAATGAGAACTAGTCCAAGATTTCTAATAATGATACAATATGTTTTCGTACCTATATTACCAATACCACCAATACGTTTTGTGAAATTCGCTCATTGTTGGGCTGTGATGGATGGAACTACTCATACTAATGTTACATTGAATCACAATAGAGATGGAATTATAAGATTTCAAATATTTTATCATCAACATCATAAATCACTTCACTAAATTATTATTATTGGACATGATTATTGTAATTAGAACAATGCTGTTGTAATAAGATCATTCTTCTCTTTTTATAAAATTATATTATGGTTACTATGTATTTCTTATTCATAAATAAAATTATATTTACAATGGAACTATTCCAATTGATTCTTCATTCAATAGTTGAGAGTGTATTTACTATCTGAAACAAGCCTGAGTGTAAAATATCTGAGACTTGAGTGTGATTTTCCTTATTAATATTATTCTTCTGTTACCTGAACTGAATTTTTTTGAACAATTAAACCCTACAGTATTATATGATTTACGAATTCATCTATAATGGATAATACACATCTTAGTCTCAAAGTATTAATTAGATTGAATAATTAAGTATTGATGAATCATTTGGTGTTGAAATACGTATGGGGCTCAAATACGCTGAGTATTGTGTTAAATGGACCTCTATAAAAATCCATATAGTTAGTTTCACACTCCACTAAACTGAATATTCCAATAATTATCATCATTATTATAAGTATATCATATAATTAGTACTCATTACAAATTAGTACGCATTTACAAATGAATGTGTAATCAATATTTTGAAATATTTCAGAATCACTCGTCTGAAACTTAAAACTCTCTCTATGGACTATTTCAATAGAATAAAATGAGACTGTTAGTCAGTAAGCGATTCCTATTACTTAATTCAATATGGAACAATTGCATAATTCGATCATTGTTATAAATCTAACATCTATGGTAAAAAATAGCCTAGTATCAAAACAAAATCTTTCAATGGCTCTCATTACCATACTTTTGTTGGCAATAAACGATTCTATTGTCATCAAGAATAAGTTTTTAATACATATATTTTTGGATCAAGGAAATGAGAACTTTCCAATCCTATAAATTTCACAATTATTATAGTAGAGCATTGGAGTGCAATGCGAATATATATTTTTCTACAACTGCGCGTAAAACAAGATTTTACATACTGAATTCTCATCGTAAAATAGCCCATTTCCGAGGAGAATCTACTTTTTCGCTCGCTAAACCATCTGCGCATGCGCAGTTGAATTACTTTACGCTCGCTAAGCAACTGCGCATGAGCAGGAGATGTACTTTACGCTTGCTAATCAGCTGTGTTGTGATTAGCTTCAGTCAGTGAAACAAAAAAAATGCAAATTCATGTAGCTAAATTTCCGCCCTCTTCTTTAAAAGCTAAATGGCCGAGGTGGTTAAAGCGGAATTCATTACCTTGTGATGCGATGTTAGCAGGTTCAAATCTGATTCCTGACTAATTTTTTTGGAGTTCATAAAATTGTTTTTTCTTTCGTATAATTTAAACATATAGTGATAATTGAAAATTAATCATAATTTTTAAGTTTAACTGGATGGATTCATTTTATTATTCCAATTATCACCAGAGAAATTTAATAATAGTTTACAGTAGGCTATTTGACAAATCAAATTAGTTCAACAGGTTATTATAATGTGCAGTTGTAGAAAAATTTTGTATGTAATTCGCGTGTAAAGCTTCTTTATCGCTCTTGCAAAATTATCACGCTCCGCTATCGCGTCGCGCGATAACTGTTTTGCGCGAGCGATAAAGTCACGCTTTACGCTCTTAATACATAAATAGCTATTTCCTCTCTCAAAGATGATTTTGATTTTGCAATCGGAGAATGACGAGAATTTGAGAATAATTTACGTTTCACTTTGTTCTAATTTTTATCAAGCAGATAGGAAAAGAATGAAATTCAGGTGAATTTTCACCTATTTCTCTCCTAGAGTAGTGAGAATACAATATAAGTGGAGATATTTATGGATAAAAAGTTGACATTAGTATAAATATTCATAAAATAAGAGTTTAAGGCAGAACTAATAGAAAATTAGGTATATTCTGTCCTTCATTCCTTTGATTTCTAATACATACAGTAGAAACCTCCCCTGAATGATCTCTTGTGGTTTTATTGGGCTTAAATTACTTTTCGATGAGCTTTTGAATTACAAGATATTATTGAAGGTTCTATTTGTTGTAAGATCTTCATTAAGAACTTGTCATCTTTTTTGGAACTGATAATTTCCGGAAGAATAAGTATCCTTCGAAATTATTGCCATTTATTGTAGATTAATCATAATTCAATCAATCAAAATGGATTCTCATATTGAACCTCTCACACATTTTCATTCCCAATTGAAATCAGTTTTCTCTTCAAATTCACGGTAACTCACAATACTTTGAAATTCTTAAACGGTAGCAAACGATCAATGCACCATAACTACAACACCAATGATCTTATTCCCTCCATGGATTACAACTTTTTTGGATTAGAATAATTCACAAATAATTGGAATAATTTTTCAATTATTTTATTATTCAAAACTACTATTACTAGAACTAAAATACTATACAAAAATCATTTTATGAGTATGGATGAAAACGGATCGATGATATGTTAAGTTGAATGATTTGAATTATCTTGTGGCTAATTATTAAGAACAACAATAACTAAATAGAAAAAACTATACAAAAATATCACAGTCTTTTTCAGTTGAACTTAGCAGGCAGAGCACCTACAAGTTGGCTCTCTAATGACAATGGTGTCAGGACAGGTCTTGCCACAAGTGGATCCACAACCACATCCACAAGTTGATCCACATCCACAACCACAAGTTGATCCGTAAGCTGCGCCACAGGTTGAACCATATCCGTATCCACATCCGCAACCAGAATTGATACCGTAGGTGTATGGGTAGCCAGCAGCATATCCGCAAGTAGATCCGCATCCGTAAGGACCATAGTTTGCATAGTAGGAGCTCAGACCTCCATAGTAGGGACCAACTGATGCTCCGCAACAAGTCGCTGGCTCCTTGATGACGATTGTGTCACCGCATTTCTTGTTGCAGCCACATGTGCCTCCGCAGCCGCATGGGTTGCAGCCACATGTGCCGCAACCGATTGGTTGGTCGTTCTTGAGGATGACGGTTTTTCTGACGCCGTTGCAGCAGTCGCCCACACTGTAGATTCTGGGCACGTTGCAACCGCAGTCAAGCGCTTCACAAGAGAATGAAAGCTGCAACAAGAGAATTCAATTACTTGTAAAGAAACTCTGTGAATTCAGTAAGCATGAGTATCTAAAGACAAAACATCGATGTATTTTTACCTTGAAATCGATAAGTGAGAAACATCGGAAGTTTTTACATCGATGTTTTTCCCATCAATCATTTTACTGAAATATTCCATAGTATATTATTGCATGATTTGATTGATTTCAATATGATAATTACAGTAACTGCTGAAATTTCTATGAGTATGATGAACATTTTACTATTTTCTGCGCAATTTTGAAAATTGTAAAGAAATTGATGAAATTCATTCTTTTCTGTAAATCTATAATGGAAATTGAGAATGAAAGATGAGGTCTCAGCCGATGTCTGAGTGAAACCATCGATAAGTGAGAAACATCGAAACGGCGATTTTTGTTGGAACATCGATGTTTTTGAACCTCGATGTATCGATACCCATCCCTAGAATTACGTGAATTATACGGTAGTGGAGGAATTCCTTGTTGAACTACAAAAGTTAATTGAAATTTTGCTTAGTTTTTTCATAGTCAACCCTGTAGTGAAACGAAGAATCTAGATGTGCGAGTAGCGAAAGTTGATTGTTCAAAGAGATTGAGAAACATATGGAATAATAATTATATTATTTCAGTTCAGCTAATTCAAATCACAAGCTGGTTTTGATCATGAACAATAAAAAAAGAAATATTCTATTCGCAAAATGGTTTCGAGCAATAATGTTGAAAAATAATTATTTATTTATCATAGGTCTTAGAATAAGTCACAATGAATTGGAAGAGAGTGTTATTTTCCTATTGAAATTTATTCTGCAGAATAAAATTCAGTACTCTTTGAAATTTGGAAAGTCCTGAAGAGCAGTTACTGATTGAAGTAGAAATAGGCTATATCAGAATGATATATGTAGGATATGTTCATGATAATAATGTAGTTATCATATCAATTATGACAGGAAATTTATCAAGCATTAGTTCTTTATAAATGCATTTATTCTAAGTTGGAAGTGTGTATTGTGGAAACGACGAGCTCTGAAATCTTGAAAACGTTCAAGTCAATCTGTATAGGTTTATTGTATAAAATTTTCAAGTGGATGATAAAATTATAAGAGAGGTATCAGAAGGGAATAAAATAATGTTGAACTATGTACTATGGAGCTTATGAAGCTCTGAGGCTGAGGCTGCACTGCCGGTGGGTAGAGCCTGGAGGGTAGTTGGTGAATCTATAGAACATACACACCATCCACAGTTATACATCGTATGAATGGTATGACGTCATTCTGTTTTTTGAGGTCATGTTGTCCATATTTAAGAATTTCAAGATGGCGGCTGAACATATACCATTCATACGATGTATTACTGTGGATGGTGTGTATGTTCTATAGATTTACCAACTACCCTCCATCCTCCAGGCTCCACCCACCGGCAGTACGGCCTCAGCCTGAGAGTAGATTACGGGGATTCTTACCTGAGCTACTGCAGCCAGAACGAATAAAGTAGGTTTCAAAGCCATTGTTGGTGAATGTCTTCTTTTTGCTTGAAGGAAGTGTGATAAGTTTAAGAGAGACTTTACATATTATATACTCTTTCTGAAATCCTTGAATTGAGGGGAAATGATCATGATTACAATTGAAAAACAAGAACTTGAAACTAATAGTAATTTGTTATCTTATCATTCCTTTAGCTTGAGAATTGAACACCATTTTCATTGTTATTCTCACATTTATTATCACGCATGACATTATCAGGTGGATAATTATCTCAAAATCTTTCGAATTGCTTATTCATTCAAGACAAAATTGAGACCTACACCTCGATTCTCGCCTTTTGTTTCAAGTTTACGCCTTTTTGATAAAAACGATAAATTTATACAGAAAAATCCGATTCTAGATAGCATCTCACTGATTATCTGTAGTTTTGTTGGGGGAAAACGAGAAGCTCCATATAGGTGGAGAATTATTGATAAAGGTTTCACAGATTTCTGATTATTGTACAGGAAATCACGATTCAAAGATAAGACACGAGATATTGGAATCTTATATTTCCATATTTGCTGAGAATCTCCACCAGGAAAAATAATTTTTCTAATAAAAATCCATTAGTTGAACAAAAGGGTTACTGTTACAAAGATTGTGATACGATATTCGGATAGGAGCGGTTTAGTGATAGAAAAATGAACGGGAGATTTCTATTCCAGACAATATTTTTGCTATTGGTTCTTCAGGTAAGATATCTATAATCATTCAAAATTTCCATGACACATTTAAGTCAAGTTTTTATAATTTCCTACCAATTTATCAATTTCTCGAAAAGGCAATTATTTCAAACGTTTCTTATTTATTATATTTTTCCAAGCACAATAAAAAATGAGTCTCATACTTCCAATCAAAATCTGGACATCACTCAATATATGAAAATCAATACAAGGACAACCTTGGTAAAACTTTTTTAATACGAATATTCACAGATATCATTTTAAACGATATAATAGCATACCGGCAGGGCAGGTCAACATTAGTGGAAATAAAATATACTCTATACCTACCTATGGTGAGCTAATGGAACAAATCCAATTCTATTGTACGGTACTGTACTTTCGTGAATGAAAAACATTTTTTTTTCAGAGCAAAACAAAGAGTAGGCAAACATCAAGAGCCAAATCAAAAAAATGTTATCATCAATGACATCAATTATCTTATTTTCAAGTGAACCAAATACTTTTGGAGCAATAGAAATATTTTCATTGTAGAAATTAGTGCTAAGCTACTTTCAAGGTTGAAGTAATCTTATACTCTAGGCTAGTAATATGAGTTCAGATTTCAATTTCTCCATACTCCAGGACTAGAGGACAATTCATTTTCCATGAAATGTATTATTCACTGAATGCTACTATCTGGATAAATTCTGGAGATTACAAAATTCCTCTAACAAGAATTATTTATTATATCCCATAATTTTTCCTGATTCAGTATCAAGTCGAGTAACCAATCAATCAGTTATGAAACTTTAATCTCATAACATCTTTAATGTAAAATGGATTATTTTGAAATTATATTCTGTTCATTAAAACTGAATGGGCTCAAATTACGGTGTTGCAACGAATGTATAATGACCTTTTAATCATACTATCTGAATGAGCGATTGTTTAAAAAAAAAGATCAGGAATTGGGACAAAAATATAATTAGCAATTACATAAAATAATGCTTGCGCTTGCTATTCTACAAACAATAGAGGTAGTTTGGCTAGAGAGCTACACTTTCTCTTCGTTTCTTTCTTCATAGTAGTATTAGCTCAGTATAATTATACTTGAGTGGATTTGCAGTTTATTGCATTCAACTGTATTTATTGGTAATCAAGCTAAAGTAAAATGCATACTAACGTCAGTATTCAACAAATTGTGAAGTAATTAAATTTTGAATTTTCTTCGCATAAGAAGAGGTTGATATTTCGCTTCCCACGAATAATTCCACAGAAACCGAAGTAAAGCAACTAAACTATCGGTCGATAATATAGAAAAACTTTACGTAAAATGATGTATTTTTTGACAGCATCAACGGACTGTCTTTATTTCAAGCTACGTCAGATGGTGCAAATTTATATTCGCTTGATTATCCATCTTCTTTACATGTCTCTTTAAATAACTCTATCTATGGTTACTTATTCATCTGCCATAATAATCTATTTCAATTTATTCAAAGGGCGTCCTTTGGGAGATTGGCTGTCGTTAGTAAAGACAGTCAGTCGTTTCCTGTTTCTGGAGGAATAGTAATTGTTGCATTAACTGCATACAACTGATTAACTGCATGTTATTCAGAGGTGTTCTGCATCTTCACTTGGTTATGAAGACTGGCTTATGGTTGAGAGGATCGACGTGCTAACCACACGTTACTCCTATCCTGGTTGATGATTATTCGCCTGCTGTATTTTCTCTCCGGGCGGGGTGGGCATTCTGGCGTGGCGGGGATGGCTTCGGCTCGGTCGGTGTTGGTTCGGGGGCTGTGGGTTCTTTCGAGAATTTATGGCTTTTGGGCCGTTATTGGCCGGGCTGGAGTCGTTTTCCCGTCTTGCCGGGGTGTCTTCTTTACTTGGACGGACTGTATAGTTTGGTGAATATGAAACTGGCAACCAGCTGGTAGGCCTAGGCCCTTCATAGGGCTGTTACGCCATTGACAAACAAAATTTATTCAAAGGATTGAAGATATTAAAGAGAATATGATCAGATTTCATTGCACCCGAATTCAATCAAAAACCAGAAAATGTGATATCCTTCGAATGTTAACTCACGTTAGATGAAGTTATGGATTAAATATTATTTATTGGTTGTTTTTGCACTGGTTCAATTGCAAAGTTGTAAATTTTTGAAAAATAGATTAAAGAATAATTTCGTGATTCTACAGTAGGCTAATTGAAATTGAATCCGATGATCCGATTTCTGTGACTTGTGACAAATAGTGCGCTAACACAAATCACAGACTGGTATTTACATATTGTATTTGATACAAGTCTGTTATTGGCTAGAGCTGATTGAATCATCATCAATCAATTCATTAGATCCATATTTATCACAGTGACTATATAAGTCACTGTAATATTTATACCGTAAGTTAAAAGACTTATGAAGTGAGTTATTGTAAAATGAATCCCTCTTCACCAAAAAGAAGAAAAAGTCATTTGAATAATAAAAACTCTCATAATTATTGTTCGTATGAAAAAGAGGAATAAGGGATAAAGAAACAGTCTTAATACAACCATTTTTTGATACTCTAACTTCAATGTACCGGTATGGAATCCAACAAGGTATAGAATTTTGATACTTCAGTAATGTACCATTATGTATAGTGATACAATAACAATCACACTTAAATAGCAAATTCATCTTTTCAATAGTAAGCTGACGTATTATGTTACACTGCGATCAGTTTGATGTTTATTTTAAATGGAATATGTTCATACATTCCATCTTATTACGATTGTATACTAATAATTAGTACTCAATCATCTAGATACTAACTTAAAATCCTCTAAATTCCTATTGTGAATTTAATTTCAATCTTTCCACATCACTTCTATTTTCTAAATTATATTTTGGAAATATCATGTTTGTATACATTTTGAATAAATAAATTTCAATTTGTACACAAATAATGATGTATCCTACAATTGAAGATAAGTATACAGTATATGTTGAATGAATGAATTCTAATTTGTACATAAATAATGATGTATCATACAATTAAGGGATTTTCCAAGTGAAATACAAATCTCCATTCAATTTTTTTGGCAGATTGTCGTGTCAAGCGGTTGCAGACGAGATAGGTGTAATAAAAGATGCCACAGAAACAGAGATTGCTGCTTGCCAGGCTACTGTTGCGAAAATGACTGTTGCTGCGATTCAGCAAGACACTGCCGATACAAACCTCGTAGATGTCATCGATGCAGGTCAAGATGCTGTGGCGATGATGACTGTTGCTGCTGCTGTGGACTCAACAGATGTGAACCATCATGCTGTGGACTGAACAAATGTTGTTCCCCTCAAAAATCGGGTGACACAATCATTATAACTGGCAATAACAGACCGGGATGTACCTGTGGTTGCTGTGAATCACCCATCAATAGTTGTTCGGGAGGAAAGGTCATCTTACAAAGTCCGACAGTTTGTGGCTGTGGCTGTGGATGTCAACCGATATCGAATCCATGGACTTGTGGAGGTATAGGGTGCGGTCAATGTGAACCTGTATGCAATAATGGTCAAGGAAAAACAACTATTGTTATCAAGGAGCCCACACAGGCTATTCCATGTTGCTGATTGATTTTCGATTATTTGTCAACAAAATAATGATTATTGATTGATTAGTCAATGTTCACGAGAGGAAACATGTTTATACATCTCAACAATAATGCCTGTACTCTATGTTCACATTAAATATTTTATATTATTTTTCTAAATTTTATATGTTTCATTTGTAGAATCAACCCACTTCCTATTGTTCGAATACTTGCTGCAATGACCAAGTTGATGTTTTATCTTAGCGAATTAGATTATTATCATCAAATATTGATTTTGTGGTGGATTGAGCCGGAAAATGATATTTCATATCCACCAAAATCGATTAAAACTGAAAATTTCATTGTAACTCTGTAGAAGCTTCTATTTAAATGTTAAATTTGATTGAGAATAAATTTGATAAATTAATAAATTATCTAATTTATTATTATGTTATAATCAATATAGGGTGAATGATATTAAATATGTGAACGCTCTACTCCCCATAATCTAACAGTATAGCCTACACAAAATAGACAAAGTTGGGCAAGTTTACATGTTTCCTATCGAAAAGAGAGTGAGAAGTCATGTGGGCCGACCCACATAAATGGTGAGCGTTAGCGTCAGGAAGGGTATCCGGCTGTAGAAAACTTACCACAATGAGTGAAGAGAAGGAAAACTGAAGTATGAGAAACAGATAATATAACTGTGAGACGGAAATAGCCTACTTATTTCTTAGAAATGGGAACAGGAAAAGTCAAAGAAGAAGAAAAGAAGGAAGAAATCGTTTGAACACTTAACTGTATTCATTAAGCGTCAACTATTTGAAAAACCTCATAGCTCGTATAAGTTAATTCTTGAAACCATTTAGCCATTGAGGAGTAGGACGTAAAAAATATAATTAAAATGTATTTGTGTCTGATAGGAATTATTGAATCTATTCCAAGAGCAAGAAATTGGTGGATGCAAGCCTAAAAGTCTGTTCATCACATAATAAATATTATATGAATAGGATTGAGATATTATATGGATTGAGATTGAACATGAAATTTGAAGTTAAAGAAAATTACATAGAGGAAATCAAAACAGAAGATTTAATATTATAACTTCTATATGAAAGACTATTAGGCTATTCTGTGTGAGAATATTCACACATCATATCATAATAAAAGCCAAATAACAAATGAATATTGGAAATAATCAGAACAATACTTGGAAAATCAGAGTACGAACACTACTATTCTAGGTGGGAAAATCTTATCATTTTGAACGGAAACGTGAAGGATTCCACGGAAAAACACGTTCCAACGTATTTTATTTTTTTTAGAAATAAGACTTTTAAGTGCGTTTGCTGAAAACAGCGATTTGACATAACTTTCATTGA
Source organism: Sogatella furcifera (assembly GCA_017141385.1). Classification (NCBI taxonomy): domain Eukaryota; kingdom Metazoa; phylum Arthropoda; class Insecta; order Hemiptera; family Delphacidae; genus Sogatella; species Sogatella furcifera. Next base: position 19,786,350 of record CM029552.1, on the reverse strand, counting down.
TAATACTATATGAGAATTTTTACAAAAAAATATGATTGTAAGGAATAACCTGTCGTATCCGACTTTGGAGACTGATATGGAAATCTATTTGAAGATTGGACAATATTGAAGTGTATAAATACAAAAATTTTCACAAAATGAATTAAGTTTTGCAAAGCCTTAACTACGAACTACTAAAAATGGCATCCAAGTCACTTTTCGCCGCTTTCTTCGCCCTTGTGGTCGCTCTTGAGGTGAGTTACAAAATTCAGTTCTCACATCACTAGAATGAAAAACAGATTTCAAAGACATTTTTGTAAAAACCAATTTCTCAAAAATATTCAAGTCTACAAGTGTATTAAAAATGAAATTATACAGATGCACTATAATAATTTCTTATATATGATTTTCAAAAAATATTAGTGATTTGCCAGTGATATAAATATAAGAGTGTTTCCGACTATCGTGAGATTGCTATGAACGTCTAAATTATCGTCAAACTTTTCTAAAAAGAGATTTGTCATCAATAAATTATTTATTAATCTTTATTCACTTTTTTGATGGATTTGAATGGTGTGAATGTGTATAATCAAGACCCTACATTACAGTAGGGTTTTAAAATACAGTATAAATAAAGAAGTAGCTTATTATGCTAAACTTTCTATGAAATTGCAATAGAAACCCTTTTATTCATAAAATTTCAATCATTCGCAGTTGAGTTTGAACATAAAAAATGAACACCGAGTTTATCATACTTAGAATATCGGTGAAGAAGAATAATCATTATTAAAGTGAGTGACTAACCAACTGAGTAGAGTTTTCTAAAATTTTCAATTTAATACATTACACATTGAGTTTCATGACTATTTCACTCTACTGTTTAATAACGTACGTATAGAAATGTCCAAATGCTCTGCCCACTGAAAAATTATTATTACCTATTATTATTATTATTATTATTATTATTATTATTATTATTATTATTATTATTATTATTATTATTATTATTATTATTATTATTATTATTATTATTATTATTATTATTATTATTATTATTATTATTATTATTATTATTATTATTATTATTATTATATTTGATTCATCGATGTTAGTATTCATTGGAAGACGGAGAACCCACACAATCTTAATTACTAAGATTTAGTCGATGATTAGAGATTTATTGCTGCTGTGACATCAAATACAATAAGAACCACAATATAAAATGAAAAATAGAAAATAAGAACCTGCATTCATAGTTGAGTTGAATAGTGGGGAAATCAATAGATTTCAACGTTGTATCCAATATTTCTTTCTTAGGGTGATCCCTTTAATAGAAAAGCTTCTTTTTATACTGGAAATAGATAGCTGTTTTAACCAACTAAGTGGAATTTTCTAAAATTCTGAATTTAATACATTAGACATTCAGTTTTATGACTATTATTTACTGTTTATATGGGTGATGCCCATATGAGCTTTTGGTCTTATAATTTACATTACTGTATTCAGTTTCATATCAAAGTATATGTAGTAACAGAATGTTTGTTTCTCTCAAATAGGTTGCCAGCGCATGCAGCTGTGGATGTTGCCAGCAATGCTGCTGCTGCTGCAAGCCATGCTGCGGCTGTGTCTGCCACAAGAAGTGTGGTGACACCACCATCATCAAGGAGCCAGACACCTGTTGTTGCAAGCCAGTCTGTTGTTGCAAGCCATGCTGTTGTTGTTGCAAGCCATGCTGTTGTTGTTGCAAGCCATGCTGTTGTTGCAAACCATGCTGCTGCTGTTGCAAGCCATGCTGCGAATGCTGTTGTTGCAAGCCATGCTGCTGTTGCAAACCATGCTGTTGCTGTTGCAAGCCATGCTGCGAATGCTGCTGCAAGCCATGCTGCGAATGCTGCTGCAAGCCATGCTGCTGCTAAATAACTCTTCAGAAACTCAACAAATGAATATCTGCTGCAATTGGAATTTCTGCCACCAGTTGCTAAAATTATGTATCATACAAATTGATACCAAAGTGTTAAAATACTGATTGATCTCCATGTTGCAAATTATTTCAATTGAATTCAATATCATTGGGTTTTTTGAAATTTTAGCTGGCTGTTATCTTGTCACAATCAACTATCAATTCAAATAATCATCATGATATTGAAAATCATTGAATTGTATCATATCTTGATATTTATTTGAATCTTTTTCTGGAATAAATCACCTCTCTGGAAACTTAATAAATCTTATAATTTATTTCCAATCCCAACAATTGATCAAAACTCCTAGTTTTCTATTGAACTGATGATCAGTGACAATGAATACTAGAGGAATATAAATAGAAAAATCATGCAAAAGATGATTTTTACCGTTCCTGGTGTACAGTAGAGAGAAAAACAAATGGAGACTTCGAAAAGCTATAGTTAGAAAAATAATATTGCATTTTGTCAAGTGGATATCAGATTATGAAATGCAGATATTTTAGTAAGAGGTTATCACAGCAATATTGTAAGCTCTTTGTTCTCATAAAAATAAATAGTACAAGATCCGGTATTGAGGTGTTATCATTGAAGACTCTCTATGATTTCAAATCTCTTATTGATTGTGGAATAATAAAAGAGCTAACAGTCAAGTGAAATTAATAATAGTTTACGTGCTGATCACAGAGTTAGGTGACCAATATCAATTTAGTCGTTGAAACCGGTTTACAAAAAAGTTTCTTTGTTGAGAAAATCATGTCTCCGAAATTTTTTATAACAAGTGTTATATTTTTTGGTTTCATTTGCCATGTGAGTATAATTTGGAAAAATTGAATTTTATCTGCCAATGAGTATGATTTCTCAGACGAAAATATTGAGTGAATTGAAAGAAAATGTCAATAAATGATGAGAAAATTAGAAGTGATACTGTATCATACTTCAAATCAATATTCGAATTTCCTTCAATTTGTTCAACTATTCTATTCAATTCCAAATCTTATCATGCTTCATTGAGAGGATGAAATTCACCTCTATTCTTCCAGATCATTATAGTATTCATAAGTGTTATTTGTATGTATGTATCCATATTTCTGGAAGAGAATTAAATAGCTGAAAACCTCTTTCATGATCTATTTTTTCTATTCGCAGGAAATTTGAGAGTTTTGGTCTTGAGGTCAATCACTACATTAAATTCAAGAGATATTGTTTTGTAAACATTTTACTTGTGAACTCAATATTGTTTTGTTATGAGAACAGAATACTATTAGAATGATATTGAGAATGCCGAATTATTTAGTCTATAGGCTAGATGTGACCTACTTCTACATCATTGTCCTAATTGAATAACAATCAACATAATCAAGATCATCTATGGAATCTAGATCAATGTCAAAGTCATGACCTTGAAAGACTGAGAGCCAATAAAATACGTCCTACTCAATAATTCAATCAGTTCTTATTTTAAATCCGATCTACTTCTTGAAACTAACTTGATACTTAACTTTGAAAATTAGCAAAACACAGAAAACGCTTTAACAATATTCTCGATGGAGAACTCTATTACCTAGCTAGCGGCCAGGTAATCAGGATTCATTTCTTGAAAAAAATCGACTACGTGTTGGGAAAAGTGAGCAGAAACAGAGTTGTAACTAGCACCATCCCATAGTGGAACGTCATTGGTCGATTTTATAGGTGACTTCATTTTGGTAGACTAACATTTCATCTTATACTTAATTATATTGAGTCTACAAGATACGAGCTCCTTGATGATACTTGGGAATTTTAGATGGCTTTATTGTGAATATCTGCATATTCTGTCATATAAATATCTGGGATCTGTTCAATAACGAAAAAGGAAGACCTGCATTACCGTATAAGTAGTCGAAGAAGGTGGTCATAGATTGGCATGAGAAGTACGCAATTGACAATTTATAAAGATGATTTTATTCACACGCTATTAACTTGAGAAATTAATTCGATTGAAACTATGTGTTTTTCGTTAGTAACTTCCAGTAATTCAGTACATTGAAAGATGGAAAAAACGGTATTCCATGGCTAACCATTTGAATTTTATATACATTATACAGTAATAATAAAATGCAAGAGCTACTAGTTTGTAATAAAATTAAATACCGGTAAATGATATTGTTACAGAATTTTTCTTAAAATTTTTTTCAATTATTATCTGAATAGAAAAAAGCTATGGATTTGGAAAAAACTATACCAAATTCCAACGATACCAAACAAAATACAGAGTGTTCCGAAAAGTAATGATAAGAGTACCAACATGTTTTCGGAAAAGATGACTTTATCGTGGTACATGTTTATTATACCTTGTATATGATTGTTAAATATGTTAAATCATACTCATATATAGCCTAATTACTCGATAATCATCAAAAGACTAATAAAAAGTAAGTTGTAAAAACGTTCATTGTTCTAGGTGTGCCTCTGTCACAGATTCCAGAAGTGCTGTACGTTTGATTTGCCGGGATATGAAGGAAACCCTTTCGTGGTGGATGAGGATACCATGGCATTTTGTGAAAGCGAACGTCCATATAAGTTTTTCAAACTTCTGAAATACTTTTGAGTCTGATGAAATCATTGTACTTCTAGTGTTCCATTGGACAGTAGACAATATTTATCTACTTTTGGAGCGGTTTGGGAATCGTTCAAAACCTCCATGACCAGTCCAGTCCAGAGGCATCATTCGCCTCAGTTTTCAATCAAGTAATTGATACATTATTATCAGCTTATAGAGAATATTTGCAAGCGATCCTCATTCTTAACGGGATTGGAGTGGAAGTTACAAACCCTGGGAGAAATTTTAAGTATTGAATATGAAAAAGATTTCTCATTGAATATGGGAGAGATTCTTCATTGAATATAGCAATATGAAAAGATATGAAATTACGATTTCGTATTCACATCTCTTTCCATATGATTAACTATGATGATAGAAATATTGTTGTGTAAGACCGGCCTAGAAGAGAATTTGCCATAAAAATAAGATAAACTGCCGCTAGATCGATTTTCATTTCTGTTTATACTTAACTTTATTCTTCTAGTTTTGAGATCCAAAGCCAATAGTGGTTATATCAGTTGCTTAATAAATCAATAGTAGGTTCTTGGTACGATCTTAGCCGACTGCTTAGTATTTTCTCGGGCCACTCTCGTCTCCGAGAGAGGATGTAGGCCTACTGAAAAGCATTGTTCCCACTTGCATGTGGAAGTCATCATCTCCAATCATCATTCCCCCCTGCAACACCAATGCACAAGCCTAGAACTCCTGTAGGCATCACTCAAAATAAAATATAAATCTAAAAAAATACAAAAACTTAAAAGGAATGAGTGATAGACCGCAATATTCTCTTAAAAATTGGATGCATTCTCTTCTAGTGAAACAATGAATATCGGTGACAGGTAAGTTTTCAATAAAATTACAATTGGATCCGTATTCGAAATCGTTTGTTATCAGTTCAGTTCAATCAACACACTCAGTAAGAATGCAACCGAATCTTATAATGATTCGATCTTTGGCCTTCAATCAAATCACTACCAATTTCTCTTGAGTTGGATTTGGCGATCCTCTAGTGATTTGATAGTGATCTCAATTGTGAAACTTGCAAATTTAGCTTTAATTCAACTTTAAATATAGTTCTGAATAGCTTCCTATAATCATCACAGACAATAATTTCATTACATATTATGTGAATTTATTGTAATACACATAAAATAATCTATAATACAAATAAAATTTTGCGTGAAGTTATGGTTTATCATTGTGTGAAGTGGTTCCCAATCATAAGAGGTTTCCTAAGGGAACAGGCATGACCTTTTCCAATATTTATATTCACACCATATTTTTGTGAGTAAAATAGAGCACATTGCTTCTGCATGTTATCTTTTTCTAGAACGTTTTCTACCTTTTAATCCAAGGAGAAGCAATTACTCATTTTCCTATCATTGGAAAATTTTGCAATTGGTAAATATAAAATTCGAGTTGAGAAGTGCTAATTCATCTACTCCTTAGTCTGTATGAATTAATTTAATACAATTGATATACATTGATAATGCAATCTTTCCCGGTTATTGCACTCCTCCACCGTCAAACTATCTCTGAATAGTGCTATTTCACCTTTCCTATACTAGGCAACGAATTGATCACTCATGCTAAGTATCTTAATAATATTTCAATAATATTATATTGAATTTATAATATTGTCATGGAGTTAAGTGCTTTAATCATTGATTTCATCTTATTATTTGAGTTGAGGAAACATATCTGAGTATATTCCATATTGTTTGTTGATAATAAATGAGTAATAAGCCATGAAGAAGCATAAATACCATCATTTAATAAGGTTTTAATGTTGGATAAAAATAATTTAAACTGTGGAATACTTCAGGCCTCTGCTTTTGTAGGCTAATTCTGGTCTCACATTCTTTTATAAATTAATAATACTTGTATTTTAATTTATTAATAATACTACTCCGAGCATCATGTATTTTTGTAATGCAACTTTTATGATATCACAGCTAAAATAATTATCCTTGGATCGCATCAAATAACATACATAGTATAGACTTCATGTTAGTAAACCTTCGAAATAATGGAATCGGTAGTGTGAAGAGGAATTTTGTTTTCCTTTTTCTATGGAGCACTGGCGGCACGTGCCCACGAAATAGGTGAAGTGCTGTACAGTGAAAGATACGATACGGGCACTTCACCTGTTTCGTGGGTACAAGCCGCCAGTGCTCTGGAGGGTGACGTATCTCACTTACCTGCATTGAAAACTTATCACTAATAAACAGCTAATGTATCCCAATTGAAGTAATATTAAGACAGATTGAGCTGTTCTATCAAATCGTTCGAATTAACTGAGTGAAATAATAATTACATAAATAAAAAGCAGCGTATTCAAAAGTCAGAACAGAAATACCTTTGAATTCAATACTGTACATGAGAAAGTGAAATGATCTAGCAATTATTAGATAACATCTGATTATTGAGATAAGATGAATCCAATTTTGATTCAAGCATATTTGTTCGTAGATATGCTCAGTCTCCAACAAACACGTTCTCTGGAAGTTATGGTTGAAAATGACGAAGGTCTCATAGTTGAGTAACCTACAAAAATTGAATTTTACAACGTAATCATTTAGAATGTACAATGGTGAAACGAGTTACCGCAATATTGCTGACGTTTACGATAGTGCTAAATATTTCGGCTGGTCAGGTAAATATCAGTTCACCTTATTATTCTCTGGGTAATTTGAGGTCATTATTGTTATGTCAACTCTTGAATGACAAACTATGATTTGAAAATGAGGTAGAGTCCCTAGGCCTAAAAAGTATTACATTCGTAGGAAAAATTATATTCAAAAGATTTTATAGATATTCAATTATATTCAAAGACAGCTTCACATGGAGCTCTGTTCTGGAATCTGGACTTCTGTTTTGGCTTCTGATGAGAACCTAAAAGAGGAATATTTTATCTATTTGATTGAGAATACCAGTAGTGCTTGAACCCAGAGAGAATAGAATAGAAGTATTCTATATAATAATATTATAATAGCCCATGATAAAAATATAATCTATAAATAATAATATTATCATAGTTCTATTCTATTCACACTGCTTAAACCTGTTAATGTTCCACTAAATAATTCATTCTATAATGATTATTGTTATACATGATTAAAAAGGTGGAGGGGGAAGGAAATTTTCCGATATCTTAACTTTACATCACATATCCTCTGATACACGAAGATCAACTGCTCTGTCATACAATTATCTCGATTTCTCTTAAGCTTTAAGCTTCTCTTGATTTTGAAAATGTTCAATTTATATTTAAACGTATATTTTCTTTCCCATATTGATTAAAATGATGAGTAGTGACCGGTACTGGTGAAAACCTTGAAATAAGTAAAATTTTCGTCATCAATGAGGTCACTTCTAAGGTGAATCTACAGACAATATTCTCGAATTAATCTTTCCATATAACTTATAACTCCATGAATATTCAATCTCTACATGCTAATAACTAACAATCAATAGACAATCAAATTCAATGAGATTGAATTTTTTCATATATACCGGTAAGGGTCACTGACGGCTCTTGCCCACGAAACAGGTAGAGTGCTGTACAGTAAAAGAAACGAGCACGAGCCGCCCGTGGTGAGGATAACCTGCTTTGTAACCTACTTTTCATTAAATGACAGTTTGGATAGCCCTAAAATAAGTTCTAATCTTATGATTACTATATTGGTTCATCAAATTCTGCTTTCAAAAGCAGAGTGGCTTCAACTTGACAAATATTAGCATACTGTTTTTTTTTTTTTGCATACAATGATCATCTTAGGTACTAGTTGTTTGTTCCATTTATTCTGATAGAACTTGATTCCTGATTAATTAATGCTATTCCCTCATGGAATACGAGTAAAAAACTCATCCTACAGACCAAAATTGAATTCTGTCTGAAGAAACGTAGAGGCTTCTTAGAGAATTAGAGGAGATTAGTCTCTCCATCAACTTTGACGTAACATCTTGTATTCATCGCTGACTTCTATGTCAAGTTTCATTTCATTGAGCTGTACAAGATACAACTTCAATATTTTACTCTACTAGTAATTCATCCTTTTTTTTAAATACAATCAGGCATAGTTGGGACCTACCTACCAACTTTCCACCTTCTCACAGAAAAAATCGAGATATTTATTCCATTCAACTATAATACTTCATGCTGTTTGATGGAGAACAGCTTCTGAACTATTCCAAGCTGTTGTGAATATTTATATATTAGTTTCAAGCCAGGATTATTCAGATCCTCATTCGTATTCAGAAACAACTCATAATGATCCGAACATGATAGAGAACTCAGAATACGTGTACTTGACACAGTGGTTCTCACAGGAACTTACAATGAATCTTGTCAGTCGATACCAGTATGTCAAGAGAATCGTAATAAGGATTCGAAATTGGAATAATATATCATAAATAAGAATCCAGAATGAGTATAATATATCATGAATGATCATAATAATGTGATCCCATTGAAAAATATCAATCGATGGGGTTTCTCATGAGGTTTTATGCTAAGTTTCATGAGCCGTTTATAATTTCGTTCTAATCGGTAAAAACAAATGATTAAAAATATCTAAGCAGTAACTTTGCAGTCTATTTCACTGTCACGAAAACATGAGAATGTGAAATCAATTTATTGTTTTTAATTTTCCAGCGAACCTACGAAGAGAGCGACTCCAACAACGATCATTATCTTCAGCATCCACAAGACTATGAGCAAATCGATGATTACAGAGACCAGACTGACTACAACCAAAAACTGTCTCCGACAAGACCTGATCGAGGCGTAACACAGAGTAATGACTTTCTTTTTAACAATAATTACCGTTCCAGCTTGAGGAACAATGAACAATCCCAAGCTGTTGGCTCCAGTAATTCTAGAACGCTCCCACCACAAACTGCGGGTTACAGTAAAAATTTGAATTGGAATTTCAAGAGAGGGGGCAGCGATAGTTCATATACGGGCAGCTCGGAAAATCAAGAATCAAAAACTTATGTTGGCGTAAACAATAATGATGATAATACAAAGGATGTGAGTGGCGGAATTTCATTCGATAGCTCTAACATTTTCGATAAATTGTCACCGTCTTCTGGAATCAATTTTGGCTTCAACGTGAAACGCGCTTCAAAGCAGCCAGAAAGCTTAGAGAACGGTGGTTATAGTGATGTAAAACCTTTCGCAACTCTAAAAGGTAATAAAGCTGAATCCTATTTCAATAAAGTATTCCAAGCACCTGATGGAAGACTTATGAAGCTTGTAGAATTGAATGAAGAGGATGATAATGAAAGTTATATCACAAATGAATCTCAATCTTCACACAAAATTAAGGATGGTATCTCTCACAACAATTATTATATGAATGAAGGGACAACCGTAGGAAAACCAAAACATCGCCACTTGGGAGGACACGCAAATATTAATATAGGTATTTCAAAAAATATTGATGTGAATGGTCAATTGAATCTCGAAAATGCAGTAAACGGTGCAGCTGGAAAGGTTGTGGATGTCACTGAAGGGTTAGTGCAGAGAACAGGAAAGCTTGCAAATAGAAAATCAGACTCCATTCATGGGTCAGTATACAATTTCATTGATGGCGTAGGTACCATCAAGAAAGGTGTAGTGGACACTACCGGAGCAATAGCAGGTGCTAAAACAAATTTAATTCGTGGAACTGTTAATGGAGTAACTGAAACAGTAGGAAGCATCAAGACAGGATTATTAGATACAGCTGGAGCAGCTGTCAATGCTAAAGGAAAGGCAATACGTGGAACAGTAAATAGTGTAGCTGGAAAAGTTGGAGTTATCAAAGATGGGTTGATACATACAGCGGGAGCAGTTACAAGCGCCAAAACAAATGCGATCCGTGGAACTGTGAATGCTGTAACTGGGAAGGTTGATGATATCACAGAGGGTCTACTGCACACTGCTGGAAAATTAGCAAATGCCAAGACCAGCGCCATACGTGGAGCTGTCAATGGTGTTACTGGAAAAGTTGATGATCTCAATAAACTTTTACTGCATAAGGCTGGTCTTGTAGTGGATGCTAAAACAGGCGCAATACTCGGCATTGTGAATAAGAAAAGTGAAGGTGTAGAAAACATCAAAGGTGGTTTACTACAAGCAGCTGAATCCATTGCAGGTTCTAAATCAAAAGCTGAGTCCATCGGCAGTGAAATTGATAATATTGGTAAAATCGAGAGTAAAAACTTGCAAGCAGCTAAAACCATTGGAATTATTGAGTCAGGGGCTAGATCAGGCTCTGAAAATCATGCTTACAATGATATTGGAAGGAGCAAGAGTGGATTGGCTAAGACTACTGGATCATTTGCAGGGGCTGAGTCAGGTTCCATATTTGTTGGAGCTAAGTTAGGCTCTGTAGGAGCGAGTGAAAGTGTAAATGTTGGGGGTTCAGAAGGCTCTGGATCAATTGAATTCAGCAAAGGAGGTTCATTGATTGAAGCACTGAATCCATTGAATATTGGTAGGAAAGTTGTAAATGGGGGAGTTGCTACGGCTGGTGCTGTGGCTGGTGCATTGGGAGAAATAAAAAGTGGAGCTGTGAATGTAACAGATAGAATATTGCATCCTGGAAAGTACTATGGAATAGGAGCCATAAAACGTAAAGTTGTCAATAATATATTGGATGATGTACAAGATAAACTCCAAACAAAGATTGGAAATGTTGCGGGAACTATTGGCCATGTGGGGAAAGGTGTGAAAAATCATATCACTGATCTCTCCTTAATCGATGATCATGGTGATAAAAACGTTTTGAGAATTGTGAATGGCTTATACGATACACAATTCTACATGAACGACACTCCAGTGGAGCATGCATATGTGATATTCAGCGATGAGAATCACCCAGTGAATTTCTTTGGTGAAACATTAGACACACAACAAAGAATTATTGAAGAGTGTATACCATCAGGGCAAGTATTTATTGCTTATAAACCTGACTGCGTGAATGTTGAAGAGGATGAACTAAGCAGTCAAGACTTCATTGCAGCTCAGAATGAAGTGAAAAGACAAATGAATGTCATGGTTGATAATTTATTCCAGAAATATGGAGCTGACATAATCAGTAAAGCTGTGTCTTTGACAAATGGACGTTTATAATAGGTGTTCAAGTTCACTCACAAGAAACTTGAGTAAGAGAGAATTCTCATGATTCAGAGAATGAATGGTGAAACTATTCGCGTGTATAAATTTTTTGTATACATTGTAAATAAGAATTTATAATATCAACTTGTTTGATAAATTTTCAACTTCAATCATATACTGGTCGATTACTATACTTGCAAAAATGTTACCATCTCGCTACCTGATTATTAGCAATTTGTTTCAGTCGAAGCAGGAAAACCAAGTAAGTTAAGACGTTGCCTGAAGTTCAAAACCGCCAACTAGTCAATACTGATCAGGATGAGCTATACACACGTCTTTCTCAGTCTCATTTCAAGTGTTGTTTAACTCAAAATAGATTCAATAATTTTTATTGAATAATAATTTTCTATCATATCATGAAAATCAGTTTCACGACTAGGAAAAAATCAGAAGTAAACATTATACCCTAAATTTCAGAAAAATACATGAATATTTGGTAGAATTTATACAACAAAAATATATACAACAGTTAATGCAGAATTGAGCGAGAGGCACCAGATTTATACACTATGAATTTCAGAAGAATCAATGTGACATGATCATCCATCTTATTGTTGAAGGAAATATAAAAATAACGGATTTCAAACATAACCAAAGATTCTGTTCTACTGAGAATCAATCTAAAAACCAATAAACTATTGTAAAAAATAGAAATAAAATACTATTTTCTACAGATAAATGAGTGTATTCTTCTTTCAATCCTATATCACCATTAACAAACGTGACAAGCTGTTTAAATGTGTTATCACTAATTTGAGAACTTGAAGACAATGAAGGAACATGAAACTAATGGTTTTTAATCGTTCTCTGTTGAAGATAGATAGTTTTAAAGCTAAAACTATCTGTGTACTATTTGTGTAGCTCACAAAGAGCTACCTACGAAAAGAATTTCTATTCATCATTGTTGGTGAGTACCAATTTTGAATAAAAAATGTATAGTAGCCTACTATTAATAGTTGAAATCACAAGAAGAGATTGTTGAAAAATGTTCAACAATGAATTTTCCCTAAAGCACCATAAAGGGTTTCTGGAGAGTCAACCTTAAAGTTTTCTGAAATAATTATACCGAGAAACAGCTTACAGAATCATATTTCTGTATGAAAATCCTAATGAAACTTTTTCAATTGTCTGGAAAAGGATTGTTTCTTGATAAAGTCTTATCACCTGATCAGTTTCGTGAGAAACTTGGTGAACACTGCGTCAATAGATACGGTACATAGAATACTGGAAAATCAGACAGTAATATTCCTTATTTCGATGGATGGATTGTTTCACAATCTATCAGCAGTGCTATCCAAAGGTGAGATCTACGATTATCAGGCATAACTTTTAGAACATTCAGTTCATGAAGAGATCGGTACTGTTATGTGTTATTATATTTATGCTACATGTATAGTTGGTCATATATATTTAGAATTGGCAGTCATAAGCTTGTAACTATTTGTTTGATGTGAATACAGTATTACCAGTAAAGTAGAAATTAGTAGACTTCCAGTAGAGGAAATAATAAATTAATCAATCATTATCACTCAAAAATTTTCATATATCACTTATCTTGATATTATATCTTCTTCCTTCAGTTTTTCCGTAGTTTGTTTACGATAAAATAAAATCTTGTCCACATCTCTATAATTGTTCAGTGTTCTATCGAAGCAGAGAGGATCTTAGTACTTAGAGAGGTCTATTATTCTATGATTGAAGCATAGAGTTGATATTTTGGGAGTAGGTGTGAATGCAAGTATAGAATGGCACTAAATGTCACTCAATGTATTCAATAGAACAGGAAATGATCACCTAATTCTGAGAGAGCTATTATGTGATTTTAGATAATGAAGTACTTGAGGAATTGGTTATTAAATTTCAAGGAGATGAGAGATTTTTCCCGTGTAGAATGAGATGATTGACGAATGATGAACTTCCATGAGAGATTATCAGCTAAAATATAAACAGGGCCCTTGCGTGGTTTTTTGACGCCCTGTGCGAGATTTTGGCAGGCTCCCCTCTCCCATTTACAGACGAATGCAATCCAACATATTATAATATATTCTAAGCCAAACATGATTCAAGCTGCCTTGCATGTACACATTTTTCTCATAAGCAATCCCAATGTTGTATGTGATGTGGCAAAAAGGATTATAGGCAATTGCTTATTTTAATGTATCCCAACGTATTGTTTCGTATTTTCATGTATTGGATACGTGATAATCAAAAGCCTACAGGAATTAATAAGAAATAACTACATTGAGCAAAACTGTGACATTGTACAGTACTTTATCATTAAAATATTAAATTTCTAATTATTAATTGATTTATTTTATAGTATTTGCTTGAAAGCACATAAGGAAGGGAATAATACATTTTTCACAGAAAAATATTGGATATCATCATAACTATTTCATTTCACTGGGAATAAATATGTTTAACAAAAATTCGGGAAATCAATAACAAGCAAATTAGATCTTGACTTATTAATATAATATTTATATTATACTTATAATATATATAAGTATTTAGGCTGGTAAGATTCTATCAAGTTGGTATTTGAAGAATTTATTTATAGAATTCAGGCCAGGACTATACTTCAATAGTTCCATGCTGTATGAAATGAGATGGAAATATGATTTCGCACTCCCATCTTATACTTATTTATTCTATTTTCTCATACGATGCATATAATGCATATACTATTCATGATCTAATACCGACCTCACGCCAGAAAAAAGTTTGAAAAAGTATAACAATTCTCTAAAAATATTGGGGAGAAGTTTTTATCGGAAACTGGCTTTACTTGTGGTTGGTCGACAGAGTGTAAAATGGTTGTCAGGCAGCCAACAATAGAACTGAATTTAAGAGGGTCGTTTCTTGGCTTGCTCCATACATTGATTTTGGTTTTTCAATTGATCAATTCATCATTATGAATGAGTTCATGCAGAGGAAATAATTCCTTGTGGATTCAAGTTGTTGGTAAAATAAGTTTTTCATCAAATGGTTGAGAAAATGATTCTAATAGCCCAATTGAAATTCGATCTTTAAATTCCCGTTTTGCATCAGCCGCCGCGGCGTCCCCTTGGCCGTATCGCCCTGTGCCCACTCCGCACACCCCACGCGAGGGCCCTGCATATAGAATTGCACTAAATGTCACTCAATTCATTCAATAGACCAGGAAATGATCATCTAATTGTGAGGGAGCTAAAAACGTGGTTATTAAATTTCAAGAAGATAAGAGATCATATTTTTCCCATGTAAAATAAGATGATTGGACTAATGATGAATTTCCATGATAGAATATCAGCTAAAATATAAAAGTGCGAATCAGCTAAAATATAAACTATAATTTTCGCGAACAGTACTTAGATTTCATAATGATGGAAAATTCCATACAGATGGTTATGAATAAAACTGAGAAAATAAAGAAAATCTTAAAGAAATCAAGATCGAATTTTCTGGTTTTCTGATGGAGAGTTGTTCTCCCGAAACCAAGGAAATTGGAAAATCGCAGGGGTAGAAGCAATGCTTTTACGCTTGGATTTCCAAATATGCGCTTGCGTAGTTGCACTCACTTTTCAACCCTCTCTCTTTTTGCTAGAATGTCTTCTCAGATTGAATGAATAACACTTCAAAACGTTCAAAGACCTTATATCTTCTAGAAATATTTTTTAATATCATTCTTCAGACTAACTGAAACGTTCAATTCAATGATGAAAATAGATACTGTATTGAATAACTGGAATTTGAGTACGGTATGGTTCCTTGTCTGATCATTGAGCGTAGGAAACCTTCGATAACCTGTATCTTATGATTTTTTTTAAATGATAGTGTTGCATGAAGCATGTGATGGTACCTTGTGCAAGATCAAAAGAAACGTCGTTACAATATACTTTAATTGGTAAAGGCGTGTCTTCTCAGCTTCCGAACTATATTACACTTTCCACTCTCATATTGAACTCACTTCACTCAGGTTTCATAGTTTCTCTTAATATGGCCCCAACCCTTCACACGTTTTCACATACGTGAAAAGGAAATTTTGTTTCTCAAGAAAGTTTCCGTAAATTGATTCTTTTTCAATAAATTTTCAGGTATATTAGACAAGGAGAGCTGTGATATTTACAACCTTTACACGTATTCTTGAGCGAGAACGAGCTGAAAATATGGATCACTACCTGTTTATCACAAATCTACTTGGTTTCACTCTTCTGTACTACGTCTCCGTGGTTAGTTTCTCAATAGCTCTGAGTGCGTCTCAAAAACTGGTGGAATCTTTGGACGCTGTCTGCTCCATTTGCAATGGAAGAAAGCAATGCATGAGACATTCCATGAGAAAGCACCTGACCGAACTGCCTTGCTTGAATGAAGGTTTAAGGCACAGACTCAGGATCGTGAATTTATAAAATCATCATGTGGTGATGATCGATGTTATTATTCGTATTTATGCTATTCTTGTAAATTTTTATAGTCGAAGATTGATATTGTATAGTATCTTGTGCATAAGTATCTAAAACGTTTCGTGATGTATGGTGGAGAATTATGACAATTTCTATTTTGTCATAATAATTCATTCTCTGGTTTGATCTATCAAATAAATTATCATCGACTGAACACGGATGAGAATAGACAATGAGAGAAGATTGTCACCTAATTTATTGGTAAAAATTATAGATATATACAGATTGTTAAGTTGTCTGAATTTGGTATTTCTCATTATTTAAATTCATGTTAAGAAATATGAAACAATTCATCTCTTGGAATAAGATATTATATTAAGTGAGATATAATACGACAAATGATGATTATGTGTACTACAATAAGGCATGTAATTTTGTATTGACTGAATCAATAAATTAATTCATTAGCCTATTACTTGTTTCAAATATTAAAGACTATCATATAGTTTGTAATTGTTTCTTACTTTTCCAAGCCCAAAATAAAGTATTTAAACTATAAACTTACTATGTATGTAATGGCAATGTGTAATTATCAATAACTAGTATTAATAAGCATAATATGGATTGTGAAATACAGTACTAAAATGCATTTGAAGGAATTAATTCAATGTATCAGATATGGTTTTTCTTTTTTTATGAAGATTTTCTCAATAGGCCTACAGGAAAAGTGAAGACTGTATATTATATTTAACAAAAATAACACAATACTCTACAATATCTCTCCAAAACAGTAAAGTTTCACGAACAATGAGCTCTCAGATTTTTTTATATACAATAATACAATATAAATTTCATTGTAATTGAAGACCTGTGTAAACTCAACGTACTGGCCTACCAGCCTGGTAATGAGAATTGAGTTAAAATCAAAACTATTGTTGTTTCTCGAAAACAAAACTTATTTCAACAGAACGCTAAGCTGAAATACAATTCAATGACCTATTGAGAATGTATACAAATCTACGAATAGAGGTCACCGTTAAATGAAAATAGCTTCCATGGTTGGAAAATTTATTTTTCTCAATTCTTATGCTGGCCCACATTAAGGATTTCAACATTTCAACTGTTCACAAAAATACCTGGAACTATTACTATATTTGAGAGTTGTTGATTCATTTCAATTCACGGTCTTTAGAACAAGTAGTAATTATTAGAATTTTCTGTATTCATTGTTTTGAACAAGCTGATCATAATTATATCTCGAATCTTTAAGAACACGCGTAAAATGATTGGTGATTTTCTCCAATGGAATCTGTCAATCAAACTCGCTGATTTGGCATTATTATAGGAAATAGAGGGTTAATAGAAATAAGAGTTTATTATAGGAAATAGACTTCCCCAAATGAGCTACATTCCTTGTCTATTCAAGAAATTCGGAGTAGTAAGCACAAAGGGTGAATAATATAAAATGCTATGATAGGTAGCTGAGCGATAGGGCAAGTAGCTAAGGTTAAAACAGCAGTTGACATGATAAATTTGTGAATAAAAAAATCACGATTAAATTATTGAAAAACAACATCAAATATATAAGAAATGTGAAACGATAATCTTCACAGAAGAGTAAAATGAGGGAAATAGAAGTGGACCAACAAGGATATTATTTGATAACAGGAAGATGACATAATAGAGGGGGAAATTCGTGAATCAATCAATTAAAAGTCTCTCAAACTAGATTTATAATATGGGTTGATGGTGGAATTGTCAAAATAATTTCATAAAGGAAGAAAACAAAAGCAATTCAATGAAGATTATTACACGTTTCTAATGAAGGATCAAGTTGCAATCGTAATTAATAAAGCTGTTATCAATACCACCCAGCACATCAAATGCAGTTGGATACCATAAATTACAGTTAGCTTCCGCCCTATAAAACATTTGATTTTGTTTAACTATCCGATATAGTTACAATGGCAAAATTCTCATCCTCTGTATGGATAGCTTTGTTTGTTGTGTGTTTATTCCACGTAAGTAAAAGTAGAATTCAACCATTAGTAATGCATAATTATAAATTATTTCACAATCTATCACATATGTGGTTCAAATCAATGTAGATAGTCCTATGAATTTTTAAGAATAATTTATTTGCAATAGCAGTTAATCTTATTTGTCGGAGAGAATTTATGGTACGGTACCACTTTTTAACTCATCTCCAGATTAACACTTGAGTCACTCTATGCATAGAAATATAGGTATATTTGAAGAGGGATAATCCGTCCCTTTGCCTATATATAAGTTACTGGTATTTTAAAGAGAAAAACGTATTATTCATCATCTTGATATAAATAAGAAAGCAGAGCGTTGAGTAAGTAACTATGCTATGGTTTCCCAAATACAAGGTATTCCATCAAAATGGTTTTCTCTCTTTGCCAATTTGAATCCGTTTTCAAGAGCTGGGTTAAAAATTTGAGAGATATTCTCCAACCCAAACTCATATAATTATATTGGCTCTTTCTCTCCAACTCTTACACAAATTATTCAGAATTCTTCTATGAAAGCGTGCATCTTCATTTTTATGAATCCAGCTTCAATGAAACAAACGATTCCACAACAAGTTTCGAATCTAGCCTTTTCCTCATTCTTGGAAATTCTGGATTATTTATTAATATTGCAGGTTATTCTGCAGCAACATAGTTAATTCTGAATATATGTTAGTGATATTGAAAATGAAAAGAAGAGATTAAAGATTATACTCAGTGTAATAGTGTGAAAATTGAAATATATTATTGTGTTCTTTGTGAGTTCTATATGTCTTTTTTCAGGTTATTGAACTGTTTAGAATTATTAAGAAATTATGAAAATGAACTTTTATTTTTGAATTACTATTGTACTGTGAGAGTTAATTATGTTCTATATAAATTGCTAAATCACTGCTTATGTGTCTGAAATAGTGCAATTTTCGTGTTTTTCGAGTATCTGTTTCGATTTAATGTTGAAACAGATATACTGTACTCAGAAATCCACGAACATTGAACTCTTCAGAATTTTGTTAGTTCAAATGAAAATTTTGCTCGTGGAGCCGGCCGGGTGCCGTTGAGAGTTGGAAGGGGGAATTTTCGTTGGAAAAAGCAAAGAGTCTTAGTACAGACACGGTAGGAAAATTATGTGATTCGTGGACAGGCCTCGGCTCTCTGAATGGAAATGCTTCCATTCAGAGGGGCAAATTATGGTATTTTTAAAGTTTATACTAACATAAAGTCAAAAATTTAATTCTAATTTGGGAAATAGTCAAGTACCTTATAGTGGAAGTTTTTGTGTCTTAATTTGTGTAGTTTTGGTGTCTTAGTTATGGCGAGTGCCAACATTTTTGTTTTGTTCTCTAGCTGAAAATTTCAATTCAATGTCAGTAGTAATATTTTTTTAACCGATGCCTGGATCTAGTTTTCAATATTAAAAATAATACAGCAATTATAACACTTAATAAAACATTAATGATTTATAAAATAACTTTGTTTCAGAAAATTTTGATGTAACCTGATTGGATGTAGTAGTTTAATTTTTTTAATTTAAAGGAAACGCTCAATAAAAACCGGAGTATAGAATATCACAAAATATTTGTTTTTCATACAAGTTCCTGTTTCGTAGTTGTACTGGTAGCTGCTAAAATTAGAGGAGTTCTAAATTAATTAGAAATATTCTGGCATTTGGAGGAACGAATCCACGTAATGCTCCCAACCACTTAAGGATTTCGTTACAGAAGGATTCAGTGAATATTTAGGTTATCAGTAAATATTGAGGATAGGTTACAGAAAAATTTAGGTGATAAGAAAGAGCAATATAATTTTCCTGGGTTACATCAGTTAACAGATACAGGGTGAGGTGATTAATGTGAAACTAACTTGGTTTCAATGACCATTGTATGGTAACTTAAATGGTACGCCGACAGTAACCAGCTTATTGAGTAAGTTCACCTGCAGCCTACTGTGAATAATATTCATGTGCTGGTTTTTGAAATAGGATGATTATGCACACAAACATAGTGATTGAGAAAACATGGAGAAAAAAATCACAGAAGTCAATTTCGATTGATCTTTATAATTCTAATAATTTTCTAGTCAGGAATAATGTCTCTCTCGATTTTCATAGGTAAGCAAGCAATGTGCGCTACATAGCAAATTAAATGATATGTCCTTCTGAAGAGAATGAGATTTCTCCCACTGGTAGCCCTAGACCCTAGGTCACCTACCAAACTAGCCATTTTGAAATCCATTTTTTTGTTAGCCACCCTATGGAATGTGGATATCATTATAAATTATTATTAGAATATAATTTTTTAAACCACAGTAAAACTACTAAGCGAGAGTTTCTCCTATCAAATTTGCTTCAACTAATTACATTTAATAGTAACTTCTTAATGCATCTGAATCATGTAATGACTGTGAGGAGATTAAATTCTAAACATTACTTTTTATTCCAGTTGATCATCAAAGAAACTGATGCAACATTTTGCTGTGATGATGAGGATGACTGCTGCTGCGACAACTGCAATAAATGCGGAACTTCATGTTGCTCCTCATGCGATTGTGACTGTGACTGCAAATGCGGCAAAAAATTCCGCCTACCAAAACTGAAAAAGAAATGTGATTGCTGCTCATGTGGATGTTCGTCATGGAAAAAGTCAAAATGTTGCAAAAGTCAATGTTGCTGCAAACGTCCATCCTGTTGTTCAGCTTGTCCTATATTCCTACCTTGTCTTCCACCCCCTCAACCATGTTATAATTTACAATACTCATGTCCTCCTGCAACCTATCAACAATCATATTGCTCCCCAACATGTGGACCCTCTTGTTACCCATGTGGAAGAGGCCCATGTGCTTCAACATGCTGCTCACAATCATGTGGACCCTCATGTTGCTCACAATCATGTGGACCCTCATGTTGCTCACAATCATGTGGACCCTCATGTTGCTCACAATCATGTGGACCCTCATGCTGCTCACAATCATGTGGGCCCTCATGTTATCCATCATGTGGATGTGGAACTGTATCATCCTGTGGACCAACTCCTTGCTCTTCATCATGTGGACCATCATGTTGCTCGCAGTCATGTGGTTGTGCCTCTCCATGTGGACCCACATGTTATCCTCCATCATGTGGACCAGCACCATGCTCTTCATACTCATGTGAACCATCCTCGTGTTACAGACCAGCATGTGCACAACCATCTTGCTATTCTCAATGCTATCAACCATGTGGTTGTTCCTATTGCTCTCCTTGCCGTTCACCTTGCTATCACTCGTGCAGTTGTCCATCGAGTCAATCATGTGGATGTAACATTCATTGTGGTTGCAGTAAATCCTGTGGATATAAGTCATGCAAGAAATGTGGCTGCAACTACTGGTGATAGAACTATGAAGTAAGTTGATTGTCTCCTATTTATAATGATAAATATGAACTCTTTCAACAAAAAAGTAACACTATGATCGCTACTCTTTTCCCCCATGTTGAATTATAATTCGACCTTACTATTGAATATGCTTCTTCTTAGTAACAAACTACAAATTTAGAACTCTTTTCAAAGAGATGTGAAGGCATAGGAGTTCTCAGTTACAAAACTCAAAGGAATTATAAGCTTCAAAGTTTATAAGTTAATTACTAAGTTATGCATCTACCCTCACGTCCCATTCAAAAGATCTCATAATTTTACTAGAGCAACTGTTATAATAGAAATCTTATAATTCTACAAAAACAATTGTCATAAAAGAAATCTTATAATTCTAAAAAGAGCAATTGTTATAATAAAAATCTTATAGTTCTACAAAAAACAATTGTTATAATAAAATGTATGGTACTGAGAGACGATGAGTGTATAGATTTTCAACATCAGGTCCTTGGAATTCTTTCTTTAGATATGAATATATTGTGCTTAAGTTTTTATTATTTAATATTCTACATATAATATTATAGCCTAGAGAAGAGCAATGAACAATCAATAATGTTCAGTTTATCCTAGCTGGACAAATTTTTATCAAGTAAAGTTAGCAGGCTCTGAGAAAAATCGCCATCACAATCACAATGTTGAGTGTATTGTGTCTTCTCGGCTTGCATAGATTTAAAACAATTGATTAGCTTAACCAGAGTTAATTTTCCAAGAATCCCAAGTGCTAGACTATAAATTATTTTTCATCAGATCAAGTGTAATTTTTGGCAGTATTTACTTGAGATGTTGAGATTAATAAACTGCAAACTAAAAAAATGCGTTCTGATTGTTAGAACTAAATTCTTCCTGAGCCATCGTTGGCTTATCATCACTCTTCTGTCATCCATGATGTAGGATTTGATTGTATGTGGAAAATGTTTTTTATCTGTTGTAATATCAGATGAAAATCATGCTCAAACTTTGAAACAGTGCCTCATTTCAGCAGTTATCAGCTGCTTCTTTTCTCAGCTAAGTGAAGAGATTAGGATTGTACGATTATGACAGCTATATAAGTAGAGAGTCGTGAAAAAATAACCATTCTTTCTAATCTCACTTTTTGGATATAATCTAGGATCTCATCATCAAATTGAGAAAATGGGACTTCTGAAAGTATTCCTTCTCATTGCTTTTGTGGCTTTTATACAGGTATGATTGAAAATTATTATGTTCTGGGAATTCAATTGTTAAATATTACAAAAATACAGTAGCCTATATATCGCACTGAAAATCTATGATACATTGTTGTAAGTCTAAACATTCTATAATATACATGTGTGAACGTGTTTGTGGTATGAGAGTCGTATAGCGGTATTGTATTTGTAGAGTAAATTAGTCGGAGATTCATTACAAAAAAAAAATCTTATTGAGATATAGAAAACATTACTTGTACAATACTGTGAGGTCTATTGTATTATGTAAAACTATCCGGCAGGCTCGCTTCGCTCGCCTTCTCCGCCTAGCCAGGGGGCTCCGCCCCCTGGACCCCCGACAGTATAGGCAGTGTAAGTGAGTCAAACAGGCTCGCTTCGCTCGTCTGCAAAACCTCTGTCAGTGTCAGCTAAAACTAACAGGCTCGCTTCGCTCGCCTGCAAATTCCGTTCAGAAGGGATTCGAAATTTATTGAGCACAGCATTTCTACACCTAATCTTGTCCTGTTTACAAAATTTCTACATTTTCTGCCAATTTGTTCTAGAAAAATCTAAGGAAAACTCCGAACATTCCAAAAAATAGTAAAACGCTAATATTGGGACCTATAGATCCCAACCTTGGGAACCTTGAGAAGTATATCGGACATAGTTTGAAACTTGATTCAATATCTACCACATTAGTTCATCTATCATCTCGCTGAACCATTGAATTTACAGTCAGGATTGGTCGTACCAAGGCGGAAGATATGCAACCCGCATCACATCCACAATTTTGAAAACCTGATTACTGGCGTAATCTTGAACGGATTGCAAAAATATTTCAACACAACATTTCTAGACCTTATCTGAACCTGCCCACCAAATATCAACATTTTCTACCGAATGGTTCTTGAAAAAATGAGGAAAACGCCGAAAAACTCTGCAAAATCTAAAATATTTGGCGTATCCTTGAA
The DNA here is from genome assembly GCA_017141385.1 of Sogatella furcifera. NCBI lineage: Eukaryota > Metazoa > Arthropoda > Insecta > Hemiptera > Delphacidae > Sogatella > Sogatella furcifera. Next base: position 19,762,702 of record CM029552.1, on the reverse strand, counting down.
AAGTTTTAAAATCCGTTCTTAGCGCGCGTCTAAACGTCCAACTGAACATGCCTGCCAAATTTGAACGCATTCGGTTCAGTGGATTTTTAGTTCTGGTGATGAATGAATAAATGAATCAGTGCCATTTCGCTTTTATGTATAGAGATTACATAGGCTCTGTGGAAGAAGATACTATTTTTATAATTTCCTGCAATTGAATACATTTTTGAAACGAAAATCAAAAAATTTTGACAGAATTATTCTACAAAATCAAGTATTGAAAGCTTATTGGTTGAAGATAGGCCTATGCTGCCTACACAAAAATGATTCAATCATAGAAACTCGTATTATTGGAAAGAATCATTTTAAATTATTCAATTTATATAATATTGAATTAGGAAATTATGTATAAAAATAAATATTATCACACTAAAGCTCTGATTATTCATGGTACTCTGCCATTTTGTGTCCAGCCGGAATTCGATCGATTGTAAGATGAAAATAAATTTCTTATCTTATTCAAAATCTTGAAAATGTTTTTTTTATTGTTATCATGGACAGTACTTTACAGCAAAATGCATAAAACTACCCATTTTTGAAAAAAAATTGAGAGGTTTCAAATAACTTGAGATAGAGCACGACCACCTCCGAATTCCATAAAACAGTGCAGTATTTTTGTAAACAGAAAATATATAGAAAAAGGGAATCCACCTTCATTTCTGTGAATTTATTCAATTTGTTGATGAACATTTCCAGACTCCTTATAATTAGAAAATGACTCTGATCATACTTAATCGCCGTATTATTTCATATATATGCCTGTCTATAGTTATATTCTATTTTATGCAGTAACGAATTTGTAATGATCAATGACCAATTATGAGTCCAGAATAATTAGAGTTTTAAACAATTTTAGAAATAAGATTAGTTACTCAAATGATAATTACTTGCAAATGTTCTCCATCAAGTTGAGAAAAAGAGATTCCTCGCTCTATATCTTATACTCTGAGTTATGTCTCAAATCTTTGAATACTGCTTACAGAAGATAATCCTGAACTGAACAATAGTATAGCCTATACTGTATTACAATCTTTACTCTCAGCTTCTCATATAGTTAACTACTTCCTTACTCTTAGTTAATTGTCTATAGATCGATTATTATTGTTAACAGAATCATTGCAGAAGAAGTTTGCAAATATAATTTCTAAATAAAATAAAATGTGTAGTAGAGTAGTAGACCTATTGAACGGTGAATGTAGCCGGTAAATTTAGAGAGCAGTAGAATAGGTAATAGCAGTAAAATAAACATTTCTTCACATTCACTGCCAATAGCAAGTAACCAAACTGACAACTGAGATAATAATTATATCATTATTTTTCAGACGACTATGGTTGAGAGTTGTAGGAGCTATTATGGTGGAGGATGTGGAGGCTGCTATGATGGATGTTATAGCGGTTATGGTTGCGGCTATGGAGGTTACGGTTATGGCTGTGGATGTGGATGTGGATGTGGTTATGGAGGAGGTTGTGGTTGTGGATGTTATAGGAGATGCTGCTGTTGATTTTGAATATTTGTCATCCAACGAAGATGAAAGAAAGATTGACATGGTCCAGCGATTAGCCTAGTAGATTCTACTATGAAAAATGAGTAGTAGAGCTTCCCATGTGAAGCAATTGTAGTAACTTAGTCTATAGAAGTAGTATTTTAGTTTTGTACTCAATAAAAAAAGATCAAATTACTTAGATTTGGTTTTTATTCAAAGTACCGGTACCTTATTTTCCATTGTCAATGAATAACTTCTTAACTTGCCATTTTCTTATAGTTCCAATGAGTGATAATATAGTAATTATCATAAACATATTCATTCCATTATTTTATATGGAGGAGTGGGAGTACAACTAACAGGCTTCCTCTGCTAAAAATGTTCCTATTACAATGAATACAAACAAAAAGCAGGTAATGAGAGGGTGAATTACTTATAATTTTAATATAATTTACAATAATTAGAATAATAATTAATTATTACGGTCGTTTCAACAAAATGAGTCAATTCGGGCAAAACAAATCCACCGAAGAATTGTGTCACCTGACTGAACTACAAAATAATTACCGTGTCATAAATCTTGGATAAAGTTTGTCAGACGGAACTATGAAAAGTTTGATTTCCATATTATCAAGCCACCTTAGACAACATCAACTCCATTTTATGTCATTAAGGGGGCTTTAAAATAATTGAAAATAACGTTCTCAACGCACTGAATATATTTTTCAAAGTTTCGGAGTGAATTCCATGAGTTGGATGACAAAACTACTTCAAGCTATCATGATTATGATTTCAATTAAAAACGTAATTATAGTCCAACAGTATGAAAACTATACATCATACAAGTTCTCATCCTCTGCAAGGTTGTTGAAGTTTTACAAAGTAACAGGCCACCCTTAACATAACAACGATAAGATACGTGAATTATTTTTCTTGTCATCCCAAGAATCGGTTCTTCATATTTTAACAATTATTTCATCATATTAGTATTTGAAATTTTAATCGTATAGATAGATCTATTGATCTTGACAAAATGGACAAAATATTCACTCTCTCTCCATCAAGACTAGAAATTTTGTTCATACAATGATAAGCTATCAACAAACACGTATAGTAATCTGCACGTGACCAAATCGGGCAGATCCAATTGATAATTAAGAGGAATCAAAATAGAGAGATATAGAAATGTAGTTATGCTGAAACAATTAAGATGGATTAAATTAAGCGTTTGATTTATTAGTGTATGTAATAGATAGGAATTAGTTCTAGAGAAAATATGTTCATTTTATAAAAATGAGAGAAGGAAACCATTTGACAGTGTGAATGATGTTTTCAAGAAAGTTGTTACTTGTGGCTGTCTTTGTTTTCACACTTGTTGCTGATATTAAGGTGAGTAGCTATTGCTAAACAATATTGTACTTCCTCTTCGAAAGTCATTCACCTCATTGACTTTCAATAGTAATTTACTGATGGCCTAATTGCACAATCGTTGAACAAAAATGGCATTTGAATCGCACCGATTTGCAAGAAACATACAAATAGCATTCTAGTTTTTTCTTGTTTGCGAAACACGTTGAGATATGAGAGAATTTCTCAATTGATAAAAAAAGATACCTATCATATTCGATAAATTAGGTGACAATGTGCAGAGGTAGCTGATTTTGCGCCAACGCCGGTCAATCAATAAATTAATATAAGTTATCATGTTTCGATATTCATCACTAGAGTAATTGGAGCGAGAATGCGAATTATTGTTTTCATAATGCATATAATTTCTATCAACTTTATTCACCATTCTGTTATTTCCTGAATAATTATCGAATAGCCTGATTTAATAGAAAGGGAATTTTATTTGTATTGAATAAATAAAAAGTTGTTCAGCCATAGATTTTTATTGAAAATCGCAAAACCGGTTTCGGTTGCTGAACAATTAGGTATCTATCTCGGGTTTACCAGATATTGTCTTTTCATTAAACACATGTAACTACCACAATATTAATTGAACAACTACTTAACAAGTCTTATCTGTGATTATGAAAATAATATAGATAATTAGTACGAGCTGTGAAATGATTCATTCACATAAAATACGAAGATAACATTGAAAACTTCCCAATTGTTTTAAAAGTTGAAGTATTTAAAGTTGAAGCAAATCTCTGGTTAGATGAATAGATGAAGGAGCCTAATGTACTGTGAATGGTGATTTGCTACCGGTGTTAAGGATCATTTATAGAGTTTGATATTCCATGTCAATGATCACATTCCATTGGAGGACCATTTATAGTTTGATATGATATTCCATGTCAATGATCACATTCCATTGGTGATACGTCACTAGAAATTCTAGCGTTCCTCCATTTAAACAGTATCCCAACATGATATAACTAACCCCTAGTTTAACCTAATATAATGATTATGTGTCACTTAATTTCAAAATAAATTGGTTTTCCTATATTGTAATTATTGTGTTGCCAGCTTGTATAATCTTTAGCAACTCAAAACCAACTATAAACGCAACTAACGTTTACCAATTACAGAGCATCACAGACCAATCGGAGAACACTATATGATTTCCTGTGATTGGTCGCCGCCAGTTCGCGGTTTTCCACCAACAGTCTTCTATAGTCACTACTTATATTTGAACCCCACCAGATTCATGTTTGTACGTAGCCATACCGTATAAGGAGTAGTAGTAGACTAGATTCTGGCAATGAATATTGAGTGTATAGCCCAAGGCTCTAGGAAAAAGGCTATTCGCAGCAACCGCCATTCTAATACAAATCATGGGAGACAAAATGGAATTCATGAAATTTAATAGACGAGCAGTCTAGCAACATCTAATAAATATGAAAAAATAACAAACCAATAATGTTGGTGATTCAGAGCTGTTTCATGAGAATGGCGGATGCTGATGTTCATGATCGAAGCCCTAGAATATCTCTCAATGCTATCAAAAAAGACTATTATAGGATATTCACCATTCATTATCATTTTCAAGATTTGCTAGGTTTGACAGTCCCTAAATTATCCATATCAGTTCCATTAAAAAAGATTTTCAAGTCAAACAGTAAAAACTTCTGAAAGTAATGAATAAGATATACAGGGTGTTTCAGGAGGAATGTGCAATACTTCTCAGGCTGATTCCTTACACCAAGTAGACAAAAAAAATTCCATGGAACCAGCCCCCAAAAACGCTTTGTTACCGAGATAACAATGGCGGAAAATTGAGATTTTTCAAAAAATATTTATTTTTCTAATTTTTTAGAGGCTTTACTAAGGTTCTAAAATAATCAATTCCTATGTAAAATTAGCTGAGGAATTCAATGAAACCAGTCTGGAGTCTGTAACTTCAACGGTTATTGAGATAATTGAAAAATATGCTTAAAAAACGCCATTTTTTCAACAATAAGAGTTATAACTGGATAAGGAATCATAAATTTGTATTTTTTATTAATGAAGTTGAAGAGAGTCGGATTCTGGAAAAAAGGTGAATGGCAGCGATTGTGTAAATCTTACCCAAATCTCAGAAATAGCGATCAAAAATCGCAAAATCACTACTAAATACAAATTTATCACTTGTGCTATTTTTTGTCGAGTTTTGTGATTTTTGATCGCTATTTCTGAGATTTGGGTAAGATTTACACAATCGCTGCCATCCATCTTTTTCTTTAGAATCCGACTCTCTTTAACTTCCATTAATAAAAAATACAAATTTATGATTCCTTATCCAGTTATAACCCTTATTGTTGAAAAAATGGCGTTTTTCAAGCATATTTTTTCAATTATCACAATAACCGTTGAAGTTACAGACTTCAGACTGGTTTCATTGAATTCCTGAGATAATTTTACATAGGAATTGATTATTTTGAAACCTTAGTAAAGCCTCTACAAAATTAGAAAAATAAATATTTTTTGAAAAATCTCAATTTTCCGCCATTGTTATCTCGGTAACAAAGCGTTTTTGGGTTGGTCCCATGGAACATTTTTGTCTATTTGGTGTAAGGAATCAGCCTGAGAAGTATAGCACATTCCTCCCGAAACACCCTGTATAAGATAGAATTAGATAGGGCTGATACTACTTTTTAAGAAATTGATTGAGTTTCTAGCAGACACATGTATCTAAATTGACAATCTATCTATTACACATATTCATGGAAAGTGCATTTCCAGTAAAGCTGTAGACCTAAATATATTCCTTTCTAACTTGAACCTTCATTTGCATTTAATTCAGATTCTTATAATTTCGATTTTGAAAATGTCTTATACTATCTAGGATCCAAGCACCGCGACAGTTGCTAAATGAACATTCAATATAAAGTGAATAGTAGATGTTTAAAAGTAAGTCTATTTTTGAAGTTCAATTGCTCCTTCTCATTCCAATCAAATATCTTTCTCTTTTTTTCTGAGAAGGAATTTCAGTTCTTCTACATTATTTTAAATTGGATTGTCAACCTATTCATTAGTTTTTCTACTAGGCCTATTATATTCAGATTCATGTAGAATTATAAGCTTTCGCAATTGAAGCTCTAGCAATTGTAAATCTTTCCATCCTCGAAATGTTTCTCTGTTCATTCATGAATTATCCAATTAATTGTACCAAATGAAGAGATTGCAAATCATTGCACAAGGGTTCAAACAATAAGCCTACTAACTTCAAATTTAAAGCTACAAATCAACATTCTTTTTAATAATTCAGAATGGATTGAAATGTGAATAGAAGAATCCCAATAAATGTCAGTCCAATCTATTGCAGTCATTAATTAATGAATTTCCATTTTCAGGCTACATCTTCCTCGAAATCCATTCCATATCATGGGTATATGAATGGACAACAAGCTGGTGTATACCGCCCCACTGTTCCCATTGCCCAGCACTCGACTGCTCCTGCTCTCCACTGGCCTCAAGGAGTCTGTGATCCATGTGCAACCAACCAAAAATATTCACATTTTTCCCCACCAACAACTTATGGAGCATTACCTAACAGAGATTTATGCTATGATCCTACCACATTGAAACATCAACCAGTTATTGGCTATCCAGGCTATCTAGTGTACAAATGTGCAAAAGATCCATCCACAACAGAAGACCCACAATGGGATCCAGAATATCCAGGGTGGGATCCAGAAGATCCAGGGTATGATCCAGAAGATCCTGAGTGGGATTCAGAAGACCCAGAATGGGATTCAGGAGGAGATCCAAATGACCCTGATGATTCTGACTCTTCTTTTACAGATATGATGTCAAGTATGGCACAGCAAGTAATGTCAATGGCACAGAACCCAGCAATGGGGACACTGGGAAATTTCCTGACTGGTAATAATCCTATTCAAGGCCTTGGAGCTGGTTCACAACTGACTGATCCTGGTGTAGCAAGTTTTGCAAGTACTACAGGTAATACTTTATCCAATACTGGTCCAGAAGCAGCAGATTTTGCAAGTACTACAGGTAATACTATATCTGATACTGGTCCAGAAGCAGCAGATTTTGCTGGTACTACAGGTAATACTATATCTAATTCTGGTCCAGAAGCAGCAGAATTTTCTAGTACTACAGATAGTGCTACTCCACAGGCACAATCTGAGGCAGGGCCAACAGTAACAGATTTTGCAGCTTCGGAAAACAATGATATAGGACAAGGCATAGCACAAACCCAAACCACCAGCGAACACATTGTATGTTCACAAGGATTGACAGATACTGATACTTTAGGTATTTGGGAGTTTGCAATGGACAAGGACAAATATTTGGGAGACAACTCACCACAGAAATCAGTTCCAACACTTGATTTATCAAATATAATTCCAGTTCAACAGAGTGATCTCAAACTAGACCAGCTTGACAATAAAACAAAGTCACAGTTTTCTTATATAATATTTGTGGAAGATGATGATAAATCATTGAACAAAAATGCTGAATTGTGCCTGAAAAGTTCAATAAGGAAAAATATGAATCCATCAGTTGATATTCATAGTTCAAAAAGAACCAACCAAGAATCCAACTCAAAAGTCCCACTGCAAATTCTATTCAAATCAAATATGAGTAAAGGAGGAGTGCAATTTCCCAATAACAATGAAAAGACTTATAGCTGCATTAGACCCAACATCCCTATAAGTAGAGATGTGTCAGTTTGCAAAGCAATTAGAGATTCTGCTGCGTTATTCAACAGAACACAAAACATAAACTTCAACCCTTTCCTAATTCTTACTCCAAAAAATCTGACAAGATCTTCTCTAACTAACACTAATGCAGAAACATATTTAACATCCAAAGAAATGGAGAACTTATATGAAAATGCTGTCAGTAAAGATCAATCTTGGAGAGTTCTATTCCTTCCTGATTATAAAATGAGTGAAGAGCAAATCCAGAACATAGTTGAAATGATTTCATTGGACATTTCTAAGAAGGAAGGAAGATATTGTCAAGAGCTGGTATTGATTCCTCTAGATCTGACTAATAATACAGTAGAAATTTCATCAAATGAGATTTCAATTTCCAGTGATACAGATGCAGATACGGAAAGTAGGTATGGAAAAGATTGGAATCCATTATTGTATAGTGATTCTGGAGAAATTCACCCTGAACAGGAATCTTCTGAGACCACATTTTTCACTACATCTACTGACTCTGGAACTACAGGAGTTACAAACTTGACGATCTTCAATCCTCTAACATGCAAAACTCCCACCACCAAAACTAATCTTTGTGAACCTGTACAGCCAATTCCCATTCCTCCTTATCCTGAAAAAACAATACAATGTCTTACTTCTTCATATGAGAATTTGTCTTTAAATGTTTCATCAACAGAAGCATCGGTTGTGGATAAGTCAAATACCACTGACAATCAAAATCAAGAACTTAAAAAGGATGATCAAAACTGTTCCATGCAGTCAAAGAATAAAACACATCATACAGAAATTTTTATTCCATGTTTTATATCAATTGGTCATGGAAGTGATGCATTTGGAAAGAAAATTTGTGAAATGCAAGAAAATGGATGCATCACAAAGCTCCTTCCACAACATTATATGTACAAAAGTAAGGATCAAGACATTAAGGATAATCATGGAGGGGTGATCTCTACAAACTGTTTCCAATGTTTCCAATCCCCTACTTATGTTCCTTGTTCCAGAGAAGGGATTGCACATCCAATACCATCCGGTATCCCATATCAAACATTTCAACCAGTCGATAATATAGCAACAAGTGGTTCTTTAAAAATGAATAGCTCTCAAAGTATTTGGAGTTCAGTGCATTTTGAAAATAAGGATTCTCCAGTCACTGATAAGGGAAAAGCATCATTTATTGGGATAACAACATATCCACATCGAAATAATTTGGAAAGCAGTTCAACTGTAAAGGATTGTGCATGTGATAAAAAATCAGACATTCAAACCAATTCTGGAGGAATAATTCCTACAAGTTCAGTATTTTTTCAGCCTCCTCCTTCTCCTCCATACTTCAGAAAAGGAATGGTGCATCCAGTATCATCAGGAAGCTCATATCAAACCATTACTGCACCTAAAGTTGATCCAGTGAACCTCATTCCATTGAGTGGCTCCCCTGGAATGAATAATCCTCAAAGTATTTGGGACTCAGTAAATTTTCAGAAGGAAACTCCAGACTTTGATGGGGGAAATCCATCATTTGTTGAGGAAACGACCTATCCAGATCAAATTATGTCAGGAAGCAGTGAAACTCGACAGAAATGTGTTGCTGATAGAACTACAGATGATAAACATGATTCATCTTTCAACCACATAACATATCCTATCACACTGGATCAAATCACAAAGTACTATCACAATAGAGAAAATTGTGAAGAGGTTGAACCAATTCTCCCATCTTGTGAATGCTTGGAGAATGCAGGCAATTCAGCTTCTAATAACACTGATAAATATGGATTGGTAGATGAGAAAAAAGGTGCTGATCAATTTGGAACTGTGAACTTGAATAGAGATGAGACAGTACAAAATGATTGGAAAATCAACAATAGTGGAATCTCACTTGAAACACATCAATTTGAGCATTCAGGAGCAAGCAGGAGTACATTGGACAATATAAAGAAGAATGCAAATAATAATCATCATATAGTTGTGGGGAAAAGCTACATTTCACACCCAATAACAGGCACAACTACTCTAGATGCAATAAGAAAGAATGCAAAGATTAATGAATTCTCAGGAGCAGAAGGAATTGAAAGTCCTCTCTCTAAAAACACTCAAGAATATGGTGTGAAACCCCATCAGGAAAGTGAAAACATCAAATCATCTGATCCAAGTGATGGGAGCAACAAATTGAAGAAGAATGATAAATATTATAAAGATCGAGCAATGTGTACACCTGAGACCAAGCTAGAAATTCCAAAATGCCCAAGTTCCAAAGTCTTCACTGTGGAAGTAGACAATACCAAGCCACTAAATGGGACATGTCCTTGTTCTTCAAACTTGCTTAACATGGTTTGGGATGGAAATGTGAATAATACCAATTCAAAAGATCATAGCTGCCTTTGTAGGTTGTGGTCAATGCATCAACAGAAAAAAAGTCCAGCTGAAGATACCAAACCAGATTCATATATCAATGAAACTTGCACAAGTAGTGAAAAAACAACTCCTCAGGCGACTGCAGGATATGATATAATCCCAAGAGATAAATGTGGAGAACCAGATAAGTATACTGCTCCTTTGGATATAACACAAATTTCTACAGCCTGGGACACAATGCAGAGCACAGACTACTCTTTAGAATGTGACAAAAATATCAACACAAATACTGAGATCAATAACAGCTCAAAATTACCAATAAATGGAAATTGTTTTTGCAATTCAGGAAGTGAGATTGGACAAAAGAGAGATGGGAGTCAAAGAAATGGAGAATATGATTGGAAAATAAACATAGATAAAGCTCCATTGTCTTCAGTCTATAAAAAAATGGAGTTACCTAACGTTTGCCTTCCATCTAATAATACTAATTTTGAAATACCAATCCTTGACGTTGTAAAAAAATGTAATGCAGACAGGAAGAAACCAGAATATATTGAGATAGCAACCTATCCACATCAAAATATTCCAGGTGGCAGTATGGTTCCACAAGGATGTGATGCTGATAAAAATAAAGATGATAAGAATGATTCATCCATCGATCAAATAAGATATCCAATCACATCAGATCAAATCACAGAGTTCCAAGAACCAGTTCTCCCACCTTGTAGATGTTTAGGAAATGCAGGTGATTCAGCTACTAATAACACTGGAAAATATGGATTAGCAGATGAGAAAAAAGGTGCTGATCAATCTGGAATAATTGTGACCTTGAATAAAGATAATCCAGTATCAAATAATCAGAAACCCAACATTAGTGGAATCTCACTTGAAGCTCATCAATTCGAGCATTCAGGAGCAAACAGGAGTGAATTAGACAATATAAAGAAAAATGCAAATAATAATCATCATATAGTTGTTGGAAAAAGCTACATTTCACACCCAATAACAGGCACAACTACTCTGGATGCAATAAGAAAGAATGCAAAGATTAATGAATTCTCAGGAGCTGTAAGAATTGAAAGTCCTCTCTCTAAAAACACTCAAGAATATGATGTGAAACCCTATCAGGATAATAAAAACATCAAACTATTTATTGATTCAAGTGATGGCAGCAAAGATACTGGAGGTATTGAAAGTCCTCTTTCTCAAACCACTCAAGAATGTGATGTGAAACCCTATCAGGAGAGTCAAACCATCAAACCATTTGATCTAATTGATGGCAGAAAGAAATTAATTAACAATGATGAAGATTATAAAGAACAAGCAATGTGCATTCCTGAGACAAGGCCAGAAATTCCAAAATGCCCGAATGACCATGCTGAACCTGTTGAATGTGAAAATAGAGGCAATATACCAGTTCCTATACCTCCAACAATAGATCATTATTGCCATTCATCTCATGAACATAGCAAAACAACTCTCACGCCAGTAATTCAAGCACTTCCAATACATCACAAAATACCTAGACCTCAAATATGTTCCTCAACAGAAGAACATACCAAAAACACTGAAATACCAATTTCCAAATGCAATGGTCAAGCTTTTCCATCACATCAACATATTCCAGTACCTATCAAGGATTCTATTCATTATCATCTATGCAACACGACAAAAGTAATTCCAATTGTTCCAAAGCCTCCTACTCAAGAATTTCAAACAACTCCAAAAACTCATGTGCCAATTACATGTCCAACGACCAATGTACCAGTCAACTCAGTTGAAATAGTAGAAAAGCCCAAACCAATAACAGAAACACAAGATTGGAGAAAAAATATTGCAGAGAGCCAAACAAAGATTCAGAATGTGAGTCAAAACATTGAAATTCCCAATGTATTGAAGGCTGTGTTGGACGAAAACTGTATATGTAAATTAAAAGCTATACTGGAAAGACAGAGAACATCAAATGGACAGACCAATCAAACAGTAGATAAAGTAATGCAAAGGCCTTATGGAACCAGTACCTTTCCAACATCAAAACATGATTCCATACTGACCAATTGTGTGCCAACTGATGAGCAACCAAGAACCAATGAAATAATTCCACAATCGGTTCTACAAACCAAAAATGATTGGAACATCGATAACAACTCACAGGTGAACAATGGGAGTTGCAGAGGAGATATGAAGCCAACTACTGACATGGATTGTGAAAAGTGTCGTGAAAGAAGAAAAGAACTCCTCGCCAAGATATTGAAAGAAGTGTTTGTAAATAATCTGGATTTGCTTTATGAAGATAAAAAGCCATGCAAACCTCTCTCTGGAATATTTTGAAAAGCTTTAAAAGACCAGCAGCAACCTCCCGCAGCAAGATCAATAATACCGGTACATAACATTTGATCAATTAAGCAACCTATACAAGAATGCGATTGAACATTTTCTTTATTTTTCCTTGCTTCCAACTTTGAATAGGATGGAATACGGTACGGTACCTGAAATAATATTCAAGCATCTGTTCGAAAAAGTTCTAATGACTAGTTTGAACATCTTTAAATGAAAATATATAGCCTATATTTCTTATCAGTTTTTTGTACTACTTGTATCATACATAGCATCACATAACAATGTACTAATTTATTCCATTTCTCATTAAAGTATTATTATTCTGAAATAAAATGCTTTAATGAATATTGTGAAATGAAATTTTACTGTCAACATCCTGTATTCTACTGTAATCTACTAAACAGTAATAATTATGTTGAAAATCTTCATTTTTTAAATCCAGTTATAAAGCTGACTCTAAATCTAGTCATAATTTCAATTTTCGACGGACATGTTCTTCTATATTGGAGATATACTTCAATATATGTAACACTTAGCCTGCTATTATTGAAAAGACACGATCATTTATTTGTTATGTTTTCCCATCTCTCTGTAATATAGCTTAGCCTATTTCAATTCCAAATTGTCTGATTCATGTTTCAAGAACTGTCCTTCATTGAGACTTATAGTGGTCAACTCTTATGTAGAATTAGCTGAGAAATTGAATGATAAACCAGTTTTAATGGTTATTGAGGTAATGAGCAAAATAAGCAAAAAAATCATTTCTTTCAACTTCAAAGGGATAGAAATAGCATACCTACTCAATTGTTGTTTGGTATTTCGAATTATGTAGGCCAAGTATTGTAGAGAATTAAATTCTGAAGAAAACCTTATATGTAACTTTTTTGTCTAAAACGCACCCAAACCTCACACATCAGGATTTAAAGAAGACAAAGAGCAATATTTTCAAATATGCCTTTTTGCCTGTTTTTCATCATTTAAATCCTGATTAACTATCAATTTAGTTGGGTTTGGGTACGTTTTAGACATTTTTCTTCAGAATTCAATTCTCTACTTATCACGATAAACTAACTACTCTCAGGAAGATTGTCTTTGATAGTAAATAATTCAGAATACCAATCAACAATAAGATAGGCCTATCCTATTTCTATCCCTTTGAAGTTAAAAGAATTGTTTTTAGCTTATTTTGCTCATATCTCAATAATAATAACAATGGTTTTATTCAATTTCTCAGCTAATAACCACTATAGTAGGGGAGAGTGGGCCAGAGTGGAACAAAATTTACAATACACTAATTCTAATTTTATGTGTTATTACTTAAAATCTCCGGAAGATAAATGTAATTGTAAATAAAGATTTCTCGCATACATTATTATTTATTTTGATAATATATACAGTAGTATATATTTTTAATTTGTTAATAAAATGTGAACTAATTTTTATGAACTGTTTTAAAAAACATTTAGGCCGATATAGGGCCACAATGGAACATGATGCGGGCCACAGTGGAACAACATATTAAAAATAATGTGGCTAATGCAGGTGCATGACCTTGGATAAATTAAAAAAAAAGATTGACTAGATGAGAGCCCCATAATTGTGTTCAAAACGATTAAATTAAAAACATATATGGTATAGGTACGCTAATATTTTTGGTAACAATCTAATTTTCACCTACGTCGCCAATGTTATATTTCAAAATAATAAAATATTGCATGCTTGATTAACGTCCATTTAATAACACATTCGAATAGCCTACTGACTAAACAACTAAGCAAGGGTGATCATAAGTTGGTTGCCCATAGCAACCAACCATAAAGGATCCATATGACAGTAACACTCAATGTTGAGCCACAGTGGAACAGTTTTCCATTGAGTCCCAATCCGTAACATCAAGTGTTCCATTGTGGCCCATGTCAGTTTGATAAGAAAAATTAATGCTAATTCGACCTTAGCCCTCAGGACTCCCTATAAATATGCCAACTAGTCTAAAAGTTGCAGAAAGAGTTGTTCTTTTTGCTAGTGGGTGATAATAAACTCTTATAACTGCAAATAAGAGTTAAAGTTGTAAAAAAATGACCAGGAACAGTAACTTCAAGGTGTAAAAAAAAAAGACGAATGTTATATTTTTTTTTACATGGAGTCAGCTATTTGCACCAATGCATTATGGATAGAAAAATAGTTTTAGAGTTCACTCACAGAGTGCAGCAGTTGAAAGATTAGCGAGATACAAAAACATTAACTCAAGATGTTTGACTGTGGCCCACGTTCCACTTCGGCCTACTATCCCCTACCCTCTTGTAAGGCCGCTACAAAATAATAAAATTGAGAAGTTAGAGAAATGTGAGAACAAAAATGCCGGCTGTATGAGTCATTGAGGACTTTCGGAAAGTTCAGAAATGATACTTGGATATTTTTCTTATTCACAAACAATGCCCTAGACGCTTAGAAAATATTGGTAGGGTGTTCTGAAACATCCTGTATTTTATTAATAGTGCCTATCGAAGATAGTTTCATAATAGTTACATCTGATTCTGAATATCAGCCTAGATTGTTTCTGAATCAAGCACCAAGACACAGCTATTAAGGGGCTAAAAAGAAGACAGTTTGATTTACGCCTTTATATGTCTTTTTCATTCAATAAAATTTCTAAAAACAATATTAGACGGCTATAGATATCAGCACTCAACTCCAAAAAATACAAGTAAGGCAATACAATCAAGAATTGAAGTGTGACAGCTGCTGATATTGGTCCTGGTACAGGGTGGCGCAGAGAAACGGGGAATTTTCAAAGAACCATAATTAACCAACGAAAATTTCACAAAAACTTTTTAATGCTGAAAATATGTTCGTCAAGAAGAGAAATTTTAGAAAATCACTTTAAAAAAAAAACACATTTGTTAAGTGTTGTCCATTGCGCCTAACACATTTATTCAATCGATTTTGAAGATTAAAAAGTAAGTTCAAGCTGCCCGGATCTAAATTCGCTGCTCTAGCCATCACAACTCTATTCACATAACTATATTATGAATGTTCATCATGTTATTAGTGCTACAAATGTGTAATAATTCAATAAAATAGTGAAATTCACACTTTTTAAGTAGGTAATTTCCAAGTGGTTTTCACTATTTATTGAATAATTACACATTTGTAGCCCTTGTAACATAGTGGAGATTGATAATATAGTTATGTGAATAGTGTTGTGATGGCTAAAGCAGCGCAGCTACAGCCGGGCATCTTGAGCAGCGAATTTAGAGCCGGGCAGCTCGAGCCGCTTGGGGATGTTATACTTTTTAGTCTTCTAAGTCGATTATTCAATGCATTAGGCGCAATGGATATCACTAAGCAGATGTGTTTTTTCAAGTGATTTTCTAAAAATTCCCTTCTTGACGAACATATTTTCAGCATATTTTTTGAGTAGTTGTGAAGCAGGTGATATGACAGTTATCCATGTTGAATGACAACATCTTGTATTTTCATTTAATTACAGAATTTTTTTTCAACTAGTTTCTAATAATGATAATAATTTTTTCATTTTCATTTTCGTTTATTATCTCACTTTATAATATGACAATAACAGTAAGTTATATATAAAACACTTTACAATATTCCAAATAGGTAAATCATACAATGTGAGAAAATTTATTGTAAATAGGGGAAAATCTTTACTATGGTGGCTTCCCCATGAAGCTAAAGTTAGCTTTTATTGGAGATCTTATTACTATACGTTTACCTACATGTTATTCTTTTTTTTTTTGTCTATTTCCTTTGTATGAAGTATGGTTCTATGATTAACTACAGTTTTACAATACCTCTTCATATTTTCATTTCATTTAAGTTATTCATTGTTGATACATTCTTATTACTTTATTAATTTTACTTTGAAGAAATGTTTTGTTTTCTATTGATTTGCGATGTAATGAATCTTTATTTCTCTTTTCACATCTGCGTACGTGATTTTCACACATCTGCGTTGAGATTTTGAGATGATTTGGAATGCTGTTAAGGATGTTTGGTGCAAAATATTCAGGTGAAATAATTAAAATTGTATGCTTATTTAGAAGAGATTTCTCAATTCCGTTTTATAAATCCTTCACAGTAGCCACTTGAAACTAAGACTTCTTATACTAAAAGGTATAACACATGTCAACAAGTTCTTTTAAATTTTGTTGAATTTGTTTTCCAAAAGCTTAGAAACTTTTGTTCTATTACAATACAGAATACAGTTTCATAAAAAAATATGCAGCATGATAGACCTCTTCTTGAATAAGTGGACATTGGGCCTGTTGATTATTTGTGTTGGAAATTTTCTAGATCAAAATTTGTACTGTATCTCATAATCGTTAAGTTATTCGTTATATTGAGGGGGGTTTGCATAAGCCTTGAAAATCATAGACCATTGTGAACTCAGATTGGAGGATATGACCTTCAACAACTTTTCCAACCGTACGTGCATTGTCATTCATTATTAAATTGGACAAAATTCTGTTAAAATCACATCCAGATTGGAGATAGTCAAGTGTGACAACAATATTGTATGGAATAGTCTACAGTTCTTAGTTTGAAAGCGGCTTTGCTTCAGAACGTGATTCGAGTTAAAACAAAGTAGACAGTAGAAAGAGTATTTTAATTCATTCGCAGTACGGTTACATAGAAAAAATATTTTCTTGGATTTTTAATGAGAAATATTCGCCGTATCTGATGATATTAGCGGAGAGGTTTATCATCCTTTGTTTCCTGACACAGGTTGGTAAAACTTACTATCTTCAAACTAATTTCAAGTTAAGTTTTGTTGAAAATTTGTGATAGATTTGAGACAAGAAAGTTGATGTCTATACTTGACTCTTAAAATCCATTTATAACTTGAAAATTCATCTACTTTGAGTAATTAATTAAGTAAATACCTATTCATATTAAAAATGAAAAATTTGACACAGATATAATTATTAACTTGATCGAAACGAAATCTATCTAACTTAGGTACCTCATGGCTACTATCAATTTAATTTCCTTGATTGTTGTATTATGATGCGTTGAGACCAATGAAGATGGCATAATTCACAAACAAAAGTGAATATTTTGTCTTTTGTCAGACTTAGAATTGTAGAGTAAGTTAATCGCTATTTGAAGATTAGTAGGCTAATGATTTTTATGAACTGTTAAGTATTTAGCTGAGTGTATTATTGTTATGAATCTTCCCACTCGAATTGAAAGATATTGTCTCTCATTCTCGCACACAGACAAAATTTCCCTTGAACAGCATATTTTTATGGAGTGGTCGTGAATAAATTATTGTCAAATGATGGATGGTTCCCCATATTACCGGGAATAGTTTTTTTTTTATAAATTATAATAATTTAAATTGCATATCTTGATACCCATTCATTAAGTCCAGACCATCAAGTTTAAGTAACACAAGAATGGAGGAGAAAAAACAATACCGCTTGTTTCTTAGTTTGATTGATATTTTGAATTTATAATTATTGTAATAGAAAATAATTTTTAATGATTGATCATAAATATTGATCATGAAATAGAATGTAGCAATCAAATGACAAAGATCTCCAATAGCCATCTTGAATTGAGCTTACAAGTGGATAAATATAACAATAAATTGAAAATTTCTAGCTTGTCTTGAGCCAAGTGAGTAGGCCTACCATATTGGTAAAGCAATATTCATTTTTGGAGTTTGTATTGAATATTTTATTATGAATTCCAATAATATACGTTATTACGCTTCTATAGATGCTATTGTTTAAATTGGTATTATTTAACTTCTCTATTTGGCCTCTCAATTACTAATTTATTCAGTTGAAGATAGGTACTGTATTCAGAATTTTATTTTATACAAATCAAAAGATATACATATCAAATTTCCATTATTTTTCAATGATTAATTTTCTTGCACAATATTAGTTTGAATTATGAATTGTATAGCCTATTATTTCAGGCATATAATACATGATAATTATTTAGCTGCAATGGATTACGTTAGCTCTTAAAACGGCAATAGCATTGCATGTAGAGGATTGAAACAAAGCTCATCAACAATCCATTATGATATATCAACTTTTTTGAAGTTTGGAATTTATTCATTTTTTCTGACAAAAATTGGTCACTCATCATTTCCAAATTATTTGGTCACTTATAATCTTTTATTTGCAGGTATCAATAGGATTGAGCTATGCTGGAAGAGAGGATCAGGATAATACAATCACAAAGCCACCAGACTATGAAATAAATTCTGAAGAAAACAAGATAGAGGATGGACCATTATTTTTCAAAATCAACACCAAACGGAACAAACCCTACAAACCCTTCACATTGCCAATTCTAGAAATTCCAAATATTGATGGATTCGACCAAAAAAGTGCATGGGAGGTTTATAACAATGAGAAAACTTCTAATGAAAAAGAGAATGACAAAAATTTTGAGCAAAAAGACAGAGAAGGTAAGCTTTTGAAAGCTGATGATGTCATTGCAAACGAGAGTACATCAACGATGGTTTCAGATGAAGACATAACATCACCAGAAAGTACAAGTAGGCCTAGTACATTGGGGGAAATCCTTGTGAAGCCCATACATCGGAGTACATACATCTACTTCTACAAGCCAATTGACTCTTCAAAGACATCTGTCACTTCTTCAACTGTAGAAGAAAATGGTGATCAGGATTATTTTGGAACAAAGCATAACGCTTTCTCAAGTTTGGGATTGGGTTATCCATTTTTAGACAATATTTTCTCAATTCCTGGAGCTAATATCAGGAACCAAGCTTCTCCAAAAAACCATCACACCCATCATGTACAAGATCAGGACAAGAGTCATAATAATGGATTCTCAAGTTCTGGTTTTGGATATCCTTTCGTCAACAATTTCCATTCCTTCCTTGATGAGACACCCATCAAGAGAGCAGTCACAAAAGTGAAAATATTTTCTGAAAATTTCGAGGAAGAACATCCGACAGAGCAAGAAGAAACTGACAGAAGTAATGAGGATGGAAAGGAGGATGAGAGTATAAAAATAGATGAGGTAAAGGATGACAATGTCCAAGAGAATAAAAGAGAAGACAAGAAAATTGAAAATGAAAGCACATTGAAAAAGAGTGAGGCACATCAGCAGACAGCTAATGTTGAAGAGATCCTCAGTTCAATAATGCCAATCTACGATTGGGCAACAAGTAGTTTATTGAATATGAACATGAATCAAGACATCCTAAATATTGGAAGAATCCTCAGAAATGGTTATTATAACTCATTGACAAAAGTAACAAACAAAAAAGAAGAACGACCAGAACCACATCAACCCAAACCCGATATTCTCCCAGATGTTGAAAAGTATGACAACTCAGAGCCCCATTCTTTTATTGAAGAACTCATAGATGAAATGAATGCGGACTCTGAAAGTAATAAAGAGCTGAATATTGAAAGACCACCAACTGACCGTGACTTGCCAGACATTGGAAGTGAAGATTCGAAAAATATTAAACCACGGTCCCCTGCTAAGTGTATTTGTGGTTTCAGTCAAGGAAGCACAAACTCGTGTTCGTGTTTTCCAGAAACATTAGTCTATTATCAATATTGTAGTGTTCCTCTTCCCCCAACAGACTGACCTGAATTGAATATAATTTTATTGCATAGGTAGTGTGTATTGTAAAATAAATTATTTTTATGGAGAAAATAATGACTCAATTTTATTAGCCTTGAATTTTTTTCCGAAAGATTTCAATAAGAATGTTCCGTAGTTGAGTGAATAAAATGGAATTTGATAGGTAGTCTGTCCAAGCAAAGAAGACCCTCTAGCAAGATGGGAAAAAGACTCCAGCTTGGTCAATATTTGTTCAAGAATTATAAATGATCGAATTGTTTCCTACAATTTGACATGAAATTGATAATTTTTGAGCTAATATTGACCGAGCTTGAGTCATTCTCCCATCTTCGGGTCTTCTTAGCTTAGACAGACTATACTACATTTTCAATCAAAAGGATTCTAACTATTCTTTACAAGTTGTCAGTCAGCTAGACTGTCATGTTCCAGTAATTTCTGGGAATGAAAACGTTTATTTGTTCTCAAAAAGAATATAAATTACAGTATTATGATATTTTTATGAATTACATTTATTATTTAAGATAGATTATCAAAACATTTTTTTTTCTCAAGAGATTACATTTCCTTATTAAGGTGTAATAAATTTATATTCATAAGTAGGCTATTTTTAATTGATATATACAATTTATACCACATAATTCATATAATTTATAGAAATAAATGCCATTCAAATAACTATAATATTATAAAGCCACTTTCGAATACGAACTGAAAAAATAAATGTGCCCTTCCATGGCTGCAATTCTATAAATTGAACAACTATAAAATTGAAATATCAGAGTGTGTCTATAAAAGTATGCGCGTGGTGATAAAGAGTAACTTGATAGATCAAAAACCTACTAGGATGAGGATTTTGTTCTAGAAAATGATAAATAATGTTGATAATATTACTGATTTCATTACAAAACATTATGTGGAGGTTGAAAATAAAAGAGAACTTCTATTACACTTGAGTTATAATGAATTTAGAATTCCTTTAAATCCTACTTCCATGCTGCTTGTGCTAGGTGTAATTTTAACGTTCAATTATTGATGAATATACTGGTTATAATAATTATGTGAGCTCGAATAATAAAGGAAACATTGTTAGGTACTAAAAAGACTAGGGCATCGACAATTTTTATGATTCCTATTTTTTCAACTATACATGATAGCGTAGCCTATACATGATCGTGAATAATGGAATTGGACGAAATGGAAAATGCAAGCAGTGCGTGAATTATTTCAAATGAGAAATTATTTTACAAGCCACATTGCTGACATAACAGTGATACTGATTAATGAACATTCTATGTGCAGTAAGTCAATTCAAATAGTTTGTGTTGTAGGCTACACTATTCCAATATCAACGTTTAATTACAGAGTTTGTCATCCTTTTCAAATTCATTTTTCGAAACATAAGGAAATGAAGGACTGAAATTGAATTGATTCAATCTTTAACTAATCTAAGTACCGGTAGGCTATATGAATTATACAGGACGGTTAAAAAGCTTGGAAATTGCTCAATATTTATTCTAGGCTATGAGGGTAATTTGAGAGGTTACATAGGGGAACGTACTAAAACTAAATGTTCTACTCAATTTTGGCATTAAATTTTGGTGCGTCATCTTGGATCCGCCGTAGTAAATAAAATTTCATTTTTCAAAAGGGATGGAGGTCATGGTATACATGATTCGATCCGATACGAAATTCCAAGAGAAATAGAAAACCGCATATCGATTTCTCAAAGAAACAGCAGTTTCAAAGTTATTTCAATTGTTAATCATGAAGATTTCTTCTACAAAACAGGTAGGTCTATAACAGAATATAACCAGCTCCAGAATGTAGCAATGTTCGGTTTTCGCCATTTATTTTGTCTTGGAATTCTGTATCAAAATCAAGTATTATAACATGACCACATCGGTGACTTTTCAAATTTTATTGGCCTTCTTGGATTTGCCAAAATTCGAGAAAAATGGTATACGATCATGTTATGCAGGATTCCGGAACAAAGTTGGATTCAATGGCAGATCCAAGTAGGAGTACCAAATGTTTAATGTCAGAATTGAGTAGGACGTTTAATTCTAGTACGATCCCCTATATGTCACCGACCGCCAAGTAACCTTCCTAAAAGAAATAACATATTAAGCAGTTTCAAACTTTTCTTCCACATCCTGTCATGGTATGAATGGATATTATGGTTGGTGTTAGATTTCCACTGGCGCAAGTCAACTTTCATGCAATGATGAACTGTTAAATTGCCATGAAAGTTCAAAGGGAAACGTTGAACCCTAATAGTGGGCTATACCAAACAGAAAAGTTGATAATAATTATAATTCTAATCTTTTCTAATCCGGAGTGGACTCCATTTTACTCTTCTCCTCACGAATAATTTAAATGTTTTATGGATATCAATATAAGTTTTTACAGGTGACTATTTTATTACTCAATGATAATTAATTATTATTACCTACTATAATTACGATAGAATACAACAAAAATTGACAATTATGAATAACTTTATTGAAATCGGTCTCAATTTACAGTAAATATAATTGAATTAGAAAAATATTGAATTTCTTCAATATTATTATTACTACATCAATTGTTTATTCGCCTGAAGCTCACTTTTCTGAACATAAAAAATTACCTTCTCAATCTTCTCAATGGATTATTTATAAATCGCATTTGAATGTTATTTGATAGTTTGAAAGAAATATTCTGTTTTTTGGAGTGACAGACTACCCTGAAATATCTGACTTGCTGATAGTCAAAGCATAGAGTCTTTATAATTCCCAATTTTCTTTCAGTCTTCAAAAAGCTTCTACAATAGTGATTTTAAATTCATCTTCCAAATGAGTCAAAGTTGCTAGTTTTTTCAGAATGAGGATTATTTCCCAAGTGCGAAACCGAGCATTGAACTTTTTTAGAGTAGCATCTGTACTACTTATTGGAGCGAAGGTAACTAATGAAGAAAATTTTACAATACTGGAAGAATTTCCAATACCTAATTGAATATTTTCTGGATAATTCATTGAATACGCTCCTTCTTTTCACAATAGTAGGCTAGAAGTCCGCGGTTACATTAGATGCCCGTATCAAGATGCGCTAGACATTCACTTCCACCCTGTAATGTTGCAAACGTTATGCACGTATCGTTCGTGCAAGCTGAAGAGATGCAATGTATCGTATATTACATTTGATTCATTTTATATTACATTTGATCCGAATGTATTGTGAAGTGAGCAAATCAAGTTTCTTAGTCAAGGATTTTCAAATTTAATACAAATAATCCAAATATGATAATTATATAATTATTATGGTAGGCTATTATAATATTATTCGTCCTTCAACTATTTTTATTTTTGGCTATATAAGGCTACTATTGAGACCCATAGATGTATCTATGTTTTCACAATTAATATCAAAGTGAACTGACAATACAATTGGAATTTTAGTTAAGGCACATTCTGCCATGGATACGGTAACGATTTTTACAATAATGATTATTCAGATCTCTAGGAGTAAGCACGGTATTAAGATCCAAATATAAAATGTTGATATTGCTCTTGAATACTGAGAAAATAACCAAACGTTTTTCATTTCTCAATAAAAATATCGATTTACTCGTATTTATGGCTTCAAAACCATGGCTGTAAACCAAAATCTATGGCTGAAAACCAGTTGCAAGGATTATGTTTCATTGAAATTGTCTGCTTTTACAATAAATTTATATTTTGCATTTGAAAATGCCTATTAATAGTCGAAACATGTTATGCATGAATGAAAACAATTGGAAAGGGTACCGTGATTAA
Source organism: Sogatella furcifera (assembly GCA_017141385.1). NCBI lineage: Eukaryota > Metazoa > Arthropoda > Insecta > Hemiptera > Delphacidae > Sogatella > Sogatella furcifera. Next base: position 19,738,957 of record CM029552.1, on the reverse strand, counting down.
CGTTTAAAACAGTAATAGAGTAGCCCTAAAATAAAGGAAACATTCAAATTGAAAATATATTGAAAAGTTGATTTTAGATATTTACAAAAATTTGAAAAAGAAGACGTTTTGGACTCAATTGTCTGCGTTTTGCTCCTATAAGCACAGATAACTTGGAAATTTTCATTCCTCTGCGCTATAAGTTTCATATCATTGCATTTTTTCAAAAAATGAGAATTTCATTTGATGAGTTCCAAATTTTCCAGGCACAGCCTTGCTACGGAAGATGCCTTCCAGACTTCTGTGCTCCGCCACCCTTCCCTCCCCCACCCAGTTCTGGATTCCCCTGCTGTACACCGAGTTACTGTGTACAAAATGTAGTGGTTGGCTCTCAGGGTAGCGACAAAGACAGAATCAGCTGTAACGATGAACAAGAGGACCAGAGCTGCTCCTACCCTTGCTTGCCACAAGATTACTGCAGCCAACCTACAAGAGTTTGCTGCCAGGAAGACCCGACGGTTATGAGAAGAATTCTGGCAGCACTACAATGCAGGAGAAGATGCGTCGATCCATGCTGTCCTAGCGGTATGAGATCGTCGTTCTCAGATCCTGGTCTTGCATTTTCTTCCAGCAGTTCACGATCCTTTTCAGATCCGTTGTTTTCCTCAAGCGGATCAATCGGGTCATATTCTGATCCAAGTGTGGGATTCGGTGGCAGTTTGGGCTCATCAAGTGCTCTAGGATCCTTTCTTGATCCTAGTTTACTATCGTCTTCTAGTGGATCACTATCAGTTTCCGACCCAAATTCATTACTATCATCTGGCGGGTTGAGATCTTCTCTCCTATTGGATCCTTACATTTTGTCTCAAATTGGTGATCCATCATCAATCAGCAGTTATTACGACCCACCTTCATCATCAAGTTACAATTACGATCCATGTTGTAATCCATGTATTCCACCTTGCAGGCCGTGCATTCCACCACCCAGTCCGTGCAATCCATGTTGCAGAGTTCCAAGACAACAATCATGTTGTAAGCGGAGTCAGAGACGAGTTATTCTCATTGACAATGTGAATCCTGATTCTTGTTATGTATGAGCTTTTTTGTTAAAAAGTAACAAATCAATGTCTCATTGGACCCGAAATAAATGTGTTTGAATAATTTCTCTTCCTTTATCAATATTCAAATCAAAGAATTCAACTTTAATGGTTCCTGATCAGTGTCACGCACAGGTTTTGCAAACCCATGTGACACTAAATCAAATTAAATTGTAATTTTTGTTCTATGTAATTATGCAAATAAAAATTCCTGATATTCCATATTTAAAAATATGAGGTAAGTAGAAAACGATAGTACGACCCATTCCACTACTGTAGTTTTTTTCACAGACTGTATTTTTAAGTGAAATTTGGGCGCATTGAGGTAGTTTACACAGTACGTTTCATTGAATGTGTCAGATGGGTTCAAGTCTTCTTTTGCATTGGAAATTCGATTAATAATACTCATTTATAAGTGCTTTTAGTAGGTGGAGTGCTGAAGATCATTGAATAGCCACTTTAAATTATCAACAATCGAACACTGTTGATTTTAACGCGGTAGGTACTTGGTGTCATCACTGTAGTTCATGTTAATTTAAATATTGTGCAATTATTATTTATATTTTTTATGATAAACACTAAATTTTTTACGTATTATTCGTGGATCAGTTTCAAACATGATACGCCTACCATCGCCTATCAGTGAACAATGTTCATTACCACACTTTAATTAGTAATGGCTATATGAGAGTACTTTCTATAGCAGAGCCTGCAGTTTCAATGCACTGTACATTGTTATTGAAACGTTTGAAAATTATGAAGATCAGTCCAACATATCACACATCACTCAAAATAAACTCATTTATTCATTCATTCACTCAATACAAACAATAACAAGATGTTCAACAGAAAAAAATGACAAAAATTTGAAAGGCATCAAGCAAGAGCCTCCTTGCTTTTTTTTGAGGGTGATGCCCACATGGGCTCTTGGGCCTGTGCGTGAGTAATCGGAAGGATGATGATGAGAGATGAATGGACCTACTGCTTTAGGTGGGTTCCGAACCACCGGGAAGCGATTTTTGAGGCTCATGAATTGAATTCAGAGGAACCGGTCACCGCTTTAGGTGGGTTCCGAACCACCGGGAAGCGATTTTTGAGGCTCATGAATTGAATTCAGAGGAACCGGTCACCGTTACAACAGTGGTGGTAGAGGCACGTCGCTTATCTAATCTCACCGATTAGACGCTCTCTACCACTGGGACAAACCGCTTCCCAAAGTGATGAAGCTTTGAAGTGATGATTTAGGTATTTATGATTTTGAACTGGTGACAATTATATAGAATAGTGAACCAAGAGTAAGTCGAGAAAAGAGGCAGGTAAAAATGTTTTCCCGCAATATTTTCCATGTGATTCATGTAAAGAGTACTAATTTCAATTGAGCCTTGCAACTTATAATCGGAAAGGCTTGATTATAATAAAAATAGTTAAGAATCAGTCATTTATTTATAAAATATGCATACAAAATAAAAATATCATACAAGATCTAATATCACTATCTAATTAGCAGTTTGCTACTAATTATGATGCATTATCATCTATAATAGATTTTAAACTTTCACTTTTCTTTCAATAAACCGCCCTCCAATTACCATTACATCCAAAACGTTCTTGACAAGGGCAATATCCAAATGTCGGGCTGCAACACTGATTATCGAAAAACTTTCCTTTGCATTTACTTTGACAACATCCATTTGCAAAATTATTACCGTAACAGCATTCTTGTGGTCCAAATCCATATCCAAAGTTTCCGCAACAGCCATCACAACAAGGATCCCCACATTTCGAAAATCTGGACTTGCATCCAAGAAGAGATTTCTTTCCCTGATAATGGCAGAAATAAGTTTGAAAGGATCATTCTGACTATATGTAATTGTCAAATCTATTGAATTAGAAATTTATCCATCCCGACTTTGTCGTGATGAATGAAATAATTAGGGAATTATGGAATAGAGTTTTAGTTGAATGACATTTTATGGTATCATTCGTACATGGCCTACTTGAAATCTTGAGACAAATTACTAAATTAAAAATATCTGAATGTTCAACATACAACAATAAACCAGTGAGAATATATATAAAGAAGTTATTTATTGGAGCATTATCAAAATTGTTATTCTTATTGATATCCGCTCCAATAATTTTAACTAGAGACTTGAGACATTCAAAACAATATGAATGGAATTTCTATTTTATTGGAATTTGAGTTATCCATGATGCTTACAGTAAGCGTACCATAACTTGTAATCTACATAATTCGTATGATGATATTATCCTTATATTATACGAGTAATTTATGATATTCAAATCTTATATTTTTATTCAAATCTCCTTGAAATCAATTTTGAGGTAAGATTTTTCCGAAATTTCTTACAGTTGTATCCACACAACTGCACAAAATTTGATCAACTGTTGAAAATCTATTGTTACAAGTAGATACGAACGTTACGATATTGAAAACTGTGAAACTTGTTTTTTGCATTCTAAATTCAATTTGAATGCAAGTAGACATGGCAATAATATGCCACTCCATAGACGTACAATTAGTTGTATGAAATATCAGGTTGACAAACGAGACTCGTCTTTAAAAATAAGCAAGGTATAGAAAACAAAAATATAAATTATAATAGAGAAAAATATAGGAAATAATTGTAGACAGCAATGAGAAACTTACACATTTATCTTTGCAATGCACAGGTGGACAACACATGTCACATTCGTCCAATTCACACTTCTTAGGAAATCTCTTTTTCAAATGATCTTTGCAGAATTTACGAAACTGATGTGGTTTAGGCAGGGGCGCTGGTTTCACCTGGAAGATTGAAGAATCAAAAGTATCAGTCACAACTAAACTATTGTGAGACAGTTAAAAAAAAAAACATTAATTATCTACAACATTTGCAATAAACCATAATAAGTGATTCAGGTCGGAGAACATTCAGAGAAATATTGTCATTGGTCATAAAGCTTGAAACGCATAAGAATACAGTTGTTATTATTTTTATTAGCGGGGGAGTCTTATTAGTGGGGAGTTCCGAAGAAATTCCACAGCCGACATTCCCATAATGGAAAATCGTGATAGTTCTTGATTTTAATAGAATAGATTCGAATAATATCCATTGAGATTGTAACTATTAATGAGATAATAAAAATAAAACTACAGTATTACTGTTCAAGTGGAAATTGAGGCTGAATTTAAATAGAGTAGAATGATCTGTTAAATTTCTTGTCAAGTTCCTGAAAACATACATCAAATTAGTTAGCTAATTGATGCTAGCTAGCTAATTGAGTTAGCTAGCTAGAATGAGGAATTAAGCCATTATTAAAAAATGCTGGTTCTCTGAATTCAGACAATCAGCAAAATTTGATATCAGGAAATCAAGTTCCTGATTTATCATGATGTTATTCAAATTTATTATGTTTCAACTTATTCATGATATTATTAGTTAATGGCAATCTGAACTGGCTTGAAAAATGATAGGTATCGAAATTATATGTATGAAAAGTCATATTTAAACTATAACAGTCTGTAAAATTGCAAAAAATAAGATTTTAGTAAGCTGTTCAAGCCTTCTTGCTCTCAATACTTACTTTAACAACACATTGGTCTACAAGAAGAGCAAGTAACTAGATTCAAAAATTTGCATAGCTCTCTGTAAACCACATCAACTCCATTTCTGAAGCAAAAAGCAATTTTGTCAAGGACTTCGGGACCACAACAACAATGATCGTGACCGCATGGACAACATGATTGGCACGGCCTCATCGCATAAACCTAGAGAAGCATTACCGGGCATCAGTTGGCAGACTATACTTGAATAGATGTAACTCAAAAATTTCAGAACATTGCATTTCCTATTCTATACGTACAACACCAATACTAAGTTACATCCATTCAGGTATAGACCTCATAATTTGCTTGAACAACTAGCACTAGTCAGGGAGAAGAAGGATTCAAGCTTACAACTCAACTTGAAGGTTCTGATAAACAGTTAAAATATTTTTCAATAAAGCTACGTTTCCACTAAAACTACGGATTAATTCTTCAATCAACTAGTAGGCTATTAGAAAGTGGCTGAAAGAAATAATAAGAGTTAAGAAAAATAATATAAGGTTAATTTTTGATGAATGAATTGAATGGGAATCGATATTGGAAAAAATTGAATAGGTTTAGAAAGATTTACTTTAGACTACTTCTAGGGACTTTTTTCATTTTCAAGAATGAACTCAGAATCATGTTAATGTTATTTCTTCACACGAATCTGGTTGATGTGCTTCACTCACATAATCAATAATAATTATTAGGAAAAGGCGATATTTTTACTTGACAGAAAATAGTAGAGTTACTGCCAACCAGCCCAATGGCTGCTAACCAAAGAAGAATAATTTGACGAGGTTAATAATTTGGAGGTTGACGTTGGTGGTGTATGCTCTTTTTAATTAGGAAATTGATCGATTTGAAGTGACATTCGAATTCAAATTCCATTCACAATTTCAAAAACAATTGAGAGTCCTGCCAAACCCGTAGGTTTTTTCGGCGGGTGCCCAGTCACAAAAACAATAGAACAATTATGACTCTAAATTCCATTTGTTTCCATTTGTTGGGTTGAAGAGGATCATCAGTGATTAAAGAAATTGAAGCCAACAGTAAAATTCGTACTTGACTCAGATATGTTTTGGGCCTTTTCCAAACCTAAATACAGTGTAGACAAATAGTCTATTCAACATCGATTTTGAAATCAATTTTTTAAATTGCTCTTATTAATATATACAAACAGTAGTATTTTTATGACCTTACCTCTCGAAATGCCAGTATTAAATGTATGAGCTTGTACTATTTTTAAATGCTATAAATTCGGTTACTTGATCTTACCACTCGAATGACATGATTAAATTTATCAACATACTCATATTAACACACATTTGTGTCTATTCATACACATAATTATTCAGTTACTTGCCAGGAAGACAAAGAAATATGAATTTGAAAACTTGACATTAATTTATATACTTTAAACCATTTTCATTGATTTTTCAAAAAAATCAGTTCCTTTTTCAAAATAAATAGTTGAGTTTTTGAAATGAATGGAAATTGGAAGGATATAAACGCGATTTTTTTGATAACACTCACACAACTTGGAGGTCCGCAACCATAGCACTCTCCTAGCCCTCGATGGCAGACATGACTGTGTGATTCCTGGAAAATAAAAAATAAATATTAATTTAGTGGCCTAACATTACAAGATAATAACATTAGCCTATAGCATTAGAAAATTATGCTTCAATGATTCAATATGTTCTAACTATTTATAATAGCCATGCCAAATTGTAGTGAACAATTAATTAATGAGCTATAAATTATTATTTATTCATCCAAAAGAATTGGCAATAAATTGAATATATTCAGTTTCTATCGTAGTGATGGTTTCTTGGGGTATAATCTGAGCTCATAGTTCACAAAGCAAGCGAATCATATTCGATCATTGAATTTTATTGCAGCAACATCTCAATCAGTAACTCTACTATCCAGTGATTGACCTGAAAAAGACCTCATAAAAAAGGTAGAGTTCAGAAAAATATAGATAATGGTTATTTGGGTCCGTACTGTTACTACAAACGTTTGTATAGTACCGGTAGTGAAGCAGATATTTCAGAAGTCATCATTATAGAATAAAATAATTCGACATTGTCATTCTCGGGTGTGGTAACCAAATATTGTTGGGAGTGCAAAAACTAAAACCGGTATCTCAATATTTCAATGCATTTGTGGCCATGAAAATTTTTATTATTTGGTTCACTGAAAATCACAAGCTTCTCCTGATAAAGTGCATAAATGACAGAAATATTATGTATATATGATCAGTAATGCATGAATGACTTTAAAATTAACACATTATAATGAGTAGACCATGACACATTTAGATTTCATAGAATAAATCAAGATATTTCTAGATAATAACCAATATGAAATAGTGTAGGTCTAATAATATTGTATCGTAGTTGAGAAAAAATATCGTGTGGAAGTTACTAATGATGAAAAAATATGGAATTCAGTTATATTGTATCATAGTAAAAATATTGAACAAACTCACCAGAACAAGTAGAGCTATTCCAAACGATAGTAGCATAAACAAACTTGCAAATTGCATGATTAGGCTGCTAATTGAGAAGCCGGCAATTGGACAAAAAATAGGAAATTAAAGAAATATTAATGCAGTCACGAATAAATAACAAAGCTCCACAATTGGTAATTTTTCTTCGCTGAGAGAAAATAGATATCACTGTCTCTATTTTGCGATATAAACTAGTAAACAACTACAATTTTGTTCGATAATGTTTTATAAATATTGCTGCGTTTCTCATGTTCAATGGAGCAATTTGTTTGAAACAATGGAGTATAGTAGGCTTAATGTGATTGAAATGAAAGATGTGATTGAAAGTTGAAAATTTAATAGATAAGACTCATTTGCTTGAAGAGATAAGATGAATATGCTGATAAGCAACAATCGAACTGGAACTACACGTACGGCAGTTCTTCAAACTTGAAGTGAGTTCATCCAATTGCATCGTTAATTGAAATAATAAATCTTTATGTTGAGTCTTCATTACTTTGAAATGTTTTAATGATGATAAACCAGCGCCCTAATTACAACATAATAGAGCCATAATTACAACATATTATATAAATACATACATTTTTACTGTAGGCAGAATTTCATGGCCCACCTTCCCCCGCACATTCAAGGTAATTATAGGGCTCTATTAACATCATGCTGAAGCAGCATCCGCCATTTTGATGGAAAAGCTAGTGAATTATAAATTTTTTAATTCAAACTGGTCACAAACTATTTTCATCTTTATAGAGCCCTAAAGGAAAAAATGAATCGTTCTGATCAAGACAAAAGTAACCAGAGAATAACTCCTGCACAATTATGATTTTTTTTAAATTTTCTTCTAAATTCAGGAACAATATTCTGCTTAAATAACACATGGCATTCTTCCAGCATTAGATATCCACATATGACATTATTAATGTGCTGTGATGCTTACTTAGAAAGCTATCCTTTTTCCTCTCACATGTAAGTCACATGACATGCAAGTAAATGTAAATGACATGCAAGTCACTCTTAATAATAGACTACAACGCTGTCAAAACTACTGTCTACGGTTTGTGTACTCCCTCGAACGTCATGAAAGGATCACTCAAGCCCACATTGATAGTGTAACCTTGAAACTACCAGAACAGAGACTTTTTCGTATTGTGAAACTTGTCAGGGATGTTTTGAAATATGGCAAGCCTATATATTTCAAAAATGATTTCAAATTCGTATCTGAAGGTAGAAGGTTGGATGTTTCAAGTACTAGGACAGGAGAACATACTTTAAGAATCCCTGTTCATCGTACCACTATTTACAATAAATCTTTTCTAGTTAGTGCTTGTCGCGCTTGGAATGACCTCCCCAACTCCATCAAATCTATTGGGAGTCGAGCAAGCTTCATATCACAATTAAGAAAGCACCTTTTTGAGAGAATGACGGAGTCTGTTCGGCATTAGAGCAAACACATGACAGCTTCCCTTCCCTTCACCCCTTCATCTATCCTCTTGATAATGTAATGAATTTTTACGCTCATCTAGTTTGTATTTATTTCTGTTCCATTTAGGAGTATGATTATAGTAACTTTCTCAATATGTGTATAGGCTATAGTATAAGACTTAAGTTTCAATTATTACACTCCTTTCCATTTACATTACTGTGCACCAATTTTATTCCATTTAGCTTAAGTTGATTAAAATTTGACCGACTCTCTACAGATTGTTATCACTTAGTATTATCTATAATTATTTATTATTATTCGCTATCCAATCCATTTGATCATTCTCCCCAATTTAGTTTTGAATTTCGAATCACCTATCATACCATTTTATGGACATTCCATTATCATTATTCCCATCATTCCCACTCATATGAATAATTATTCGTTTTACATAATTTAATAGTATGAAATTTCTAATAAAATAAATACTTAGTACCGTAGTCGTAAAGATCAGAAAAATATTCGCCCATGGTTGAGTGTTAATGGGAGAGATGTCTTTGAACATCCCTCTCCAAGAATGGACATTTATATGTCTAAACTCCGCCATTTTATGTAGATACAGCACAAATTTATATTACCGTTGAATATTACCATTGAATCCTACATCTGTCTCATTTTGCAAGTTTTCATAGTTTATAATTAGCCAACTTATGCAAACCATAATGTAATTAGTGTAACTTTAATTTATTTTTATTCTTATAGCATAGGATTCGAACTATTGTATTATGTAATCTACATGAATAAAGTGATTGAATCTGAATCTGAATGTATTATCTATTCAAGCAAAGAAGGCCCTTTTCAAAGATGTGTAAACTTACCGCTCAATGCTGCTGGCAGCAGTCAAAATGGAAATTGTTCTACTCTCACAATCCGTCACAAACAAAACATTATAACATATATTTAATTAAATATATTATTATTCGTAAAATCAATATTATTATGGTTTTCTTTGAAACAGTTGCAATGTGTGCTTTATTGATTCAAGCTCCCGGAACCGTAGACAGTACAAACAAGTTATATGGGTTGGCAAAGTGATTTTACACTAACATTTCCAGATCTGCGCATGCGTAGTTAAACTTTTACTTCCCTCCACCATCTTGGAACAGAGCCTTATTTGCTTGGATGGATTGTACCAGGTATTCACGAATTGCAAAAAAATCTGAATTCAAATTTCAATTTTATATTATTAAAAGAATATTTGATAGTATTGGAGGGAAAAGCTTTGAATTGAAGCACTCGACTTAAGATTGGAACAACTTTATTTTCAACCTTAATTAATTTTGACAACATGAATTGATTTTGTGGCTCAAAGTGAAAAAATCATACCGTAATGAAAAAGATGATATCGTACAGAAAAACTAATATTATTGGATACGTCTACATATAAATACAAAGTGTTCAAGTTTCTAAATAATGAAAAAAAATATGAATAACAAGCTTTGTCTTATCCTAGCCATGCAAAATTCATATCTCAAACAAATTTTTCCGAAAAAACAACATTTTTGAAACATTTAAATGGAACTTATGAACAGTAATGATTACATTGGATAATAAATAGAATAATTATTGAGGAGGTTGGAGAGGAATAGATCAACGTTTTTTTTTTGTATCATGAGATTTGTGAAACTCAAATCAAAGTGAATGAGAAAAAAAATCTGAAACCACCTTAAACAATAATAAAAATATTAGGCACCTCAAGTAGCCTACACATTTTCAACATTTATCATTCAAGATGAAATTCATTATAAGTGAATATTTTTAAATGACAATGTAAATACGCTGACAAGAAAAAAATAGTTCAGATGTGAATTTTCTGAAGTTTTAAGAATAAAAATTAAAATTGAAGCCTAAAACGCATAGCTAGTCGAATATGCCTAAAAATGTTTTTCTATAACATACTTCTTAACATTCATTCAGGAATATTTTATTTATACATTATAATATAATATGAATACATTATTTTTTCCACATCAAAACATAAAAAATGTTGCTTGGAATCAGATGAATGGAAATAAATAAAATATAAGCCTACAAATACCACGAATAAGTTCTTAGAAAATATATTCATATCTATAACTATTTAAGATAGTACCGGTATAGCCTACTATGATATGGAAGAAAAATGCCACACATTCACGCATCAACAGAAAAAATAATCTAGAAAATCAGAAATTAGGAAATTTGGCAGGCATTTCAGTTGGTTGGAATTTTTTTAAACTGAGAACCGATTTGAATCTCTTCCAAATAGACCAAAGGTCCATGCCCATAGTTTGTTGATCGTTTTTAATTGTTTGTTTTCTCTTGCAATACTTTATCAAAATCCCACTCTCCTAGAAGTTCTGTATTCAAAGTTCAATTCAGCTTTTATTCAAATGAAATGAATTTATCATTCTTTAATGAAAGCTTCTTCGGTTATTGAAACAATTCAAATGCGTATCTACGCTGTGCAGAAGTATCTATCATAATAATGCCCGTTCAGTGCTTAACCCTTCAGTAGCGGATCCAGGACATGATTTCGGTGAGTGGGGGGTCAAGAAGGATTATGTGGGGAACATTCTGGGGGGTATGGAATACCCCCCATCGGAGGGGGGTCCGCGGGCACACCTACAGAAAATTTTGGAAAAATATAACTGAAAACTTGTGTTTTCATACAATCTAGAGTTTAAAACCTGATTATTTTTTGTAATTTTAATCTATCGTTTTTAATTGGATTTATTTATTAAATAATAAACAGTGTTTCAGAAGAAATGAGTAACACTTCTCAGGCAGATTCCTTACACCAAGTAGAGAATAAATTCCAATGAGAATCACCCCCTAAAACGCTTTGTTATCGAGATAACAATGACGGAAAATTGACATTTAAAAAAAATATCAAGTTTTCTCTTTCTTAGAGGCTTCTTTGGGTTCTTACCCAAAAATAATCAAATCCCATGTAAAATTAGCTGCGCAATTCAATGAAATCTTTTGGAAGTTTTTAACTACAACGGTTATTGAGGTAATATGCTGAAAACACAATTTTTCAACAATAATTGAAGGTATAACTGGACATGGAATCATAAATTTGTATTTTAAATAGATGGAAGTTAAAATGTACCAAGTTCTGAAGAAGAAGACATGAGGTGGTGATTGTGTAAATCCTACCCAAGTCTCAGAAATCGCGATCAAAAATCGAAAAATAGACAAAACATAGAAATAAAAACTGATAGGAGAAAGTTTCATGAATATTCTCTCAGAGAAAAAAATAGGTGGCGAAAAAAATTCGCCTCCTATGAAACATAGGAAGTTGGATGTTCCAGCTGAAAAAGTTGTAGTGTAAAGTTGTTTGAGGAGGATTCAAAAAGCTCAAACTCCAGTGTCCATGATGACAGTGCTTCTGCTGATGATGGCTCAGCACACTTCTCATAATCTGGAAGTGAATCTGCAAATGATGAGCAGCCTGTCAAAAGTTTGGTTCCAGACCCAGTAAGTGTAAAATACCAAGAAGGTGATTTTGTTATAGTCAATTATGAGAGGAGGCATTATCCTGGGCTAATTACTAAAATGTCCGAAGTGGGAGAGGCAGACCCCACCACTGATTGTATGGTTGAAAAAAAAACGTGGAAATGACCCAAAAAAGGACCTTTTAGTTCACAAGTGGAATGACACCTCAGAACCTGATGACATATCTGATGAACAAGATCTTCTCAGTGGATGCCATAAGCCCAAATGCTTTTCTAGAAAATCACAGCAGTGCCACATTCAATCTCAAGGCCATAAGTCAAAAAAGAAAGTGGCCATAAGTCAAAGCAGATAGTTTGAACAATGGCAAAGAGAGAGCAAGGGCCAAATTTTTCTTTGACCAATAAGAATTTGTTAATTAAACAAGCGTTAGCAAGTTCCTTCTTTTGATTCAAGGCCAAAGCCATTGTCCGTCTGTTCGTTTGTCTGTATGTTTGACAATAACTTTCAAATGCCTCAATTAATCAACTTCAAATTAAGAACATATTTTCTTCATACATTTATACAGGTCAAGTTTGTTAATTGGACAATAAATTCGACCGACTCCTTCATCCTTTTTTTGGCCAAAAAAGGATAAGCTCTCAGCAACAATATATCTATATATACTCCGGCATCTATTATATTTCAACACAATAATCATGGCTAGAAAAAATGTCAAATGGAATTCAAAAAAATCATTTTTTTGGATAATCCATCTGATTTCAAAAAACAGCTGATTCATTAGTGGCAAATTTGAAAGAACTATCATAAAAATAATGTTCTCAAATGAAAAATACTTTCATGTTGAATTGAAGTCATATGTTGAATATTAATCTCAAAGTTTGAACATGTGATAGGAGTTTATTTACTCAAACAGCTGACAAGAGGTGGCAAATTTGAATTATTCTATCACAAGACATTTTTCCAGTATTTTTTAGGTAAAGAAGGACTTTTAAACCTATATTATAACTTCAGATTAGTATTCAAACATTCACATTAAATTGACTTATCTGCATAAATAGAAATATATATACAAAACATCACAAATTAACCCTTAGTTGCTACAAGGAGTCTCTCAGACCACAAGGGATATTTCAACCCACAGAATTCCCTTACTGGCGATCCTGTTTCTCCCTCCTTCCAGCTACCTTCTTGTCAACTGCCCCTCTGTTTAGTGGACAATTCGTCACCATTGAATTGAGTTAACATTTTGTGCTATTCTTGAATTGTGGTCTGAGAGACGTATTGTAGTAAGTTTGTAAGTTTTGTTATGGTCTCCTAGATGTATTGTAGTGACTGTGGTACTTTTTTGTGGTCTTCAATAAGTTTGATTATTTGACTTTTTCTAATTATTTCTCATACAGTTATATTCTTAAATTTATATCATGAATTTTATTTATTATTAGACATTATATTTTACATTTTTACAATGGACTCTGAACCTCACACATCTTGTGGCAAACAAAAGAGGAGCCAACCTACAACTACAACTAGTGACCAGAAAGCCTTGAATCCAGCTGAAATAGAAGACTTTTTGTGTGACATTTAAGATGAAGACATTGACAATGAGGACATTGATGACAGTGACAATGACCCAGATTACTTAGAACAGAGTGACCATGCTTCAGAATCGGAACAAAGTGATTAAGAGAATAATGACCTGGCAGCTAATACTAGTACTTCTCCAGCTGACAATGAAAATTTAGTGGATGGTGACATTCCAACTGACAATGAAAACTTACAGCAAGGAAGACATCTCTACTACTATGCCCAACGAACAAGAGAAATGATGAAGAAAAATGTTCAAGGATTTTGGTGGAGAAAAGACTACGGTACCCCAATCAAGCAGTGCATACAAGACAACACAACATCATAACCCAACTGCCAGGTTTGAAGACTCATGCTAAAAATCTTGGAGACAATCCTAATCCAATAGATGTATGGAACTTTCTTTTCACAGATGATATGCTTGATGAGATATTGAAATGGACCAACAGAAAGATAGCATCTATCAGACCACGCTACAAAAACCAAACATCATATATACATAATAGATTCTACTGAATTGAATGGATTCATTGGTTTACTGATATACAGCACAGTGTTCAAATCTGGAAATGAATTTGTTAATAATATTTTTGCCACTGATGGAACAGACAGAGAACTCTTCCAAGGTACCATGACTAAAGAGAGGTTTCTATTCATTTTACATGTACTTGGATTTGACAACCCAGATGACAGAGATGAAAGAAAAAAAGATGTGAAAGAGGCTGCAATTTCGAAAATACTTCAAAAATTTATTGAGAACAGCCAGCTCAGCTACACTGTGGGGGCATCTTAGGGATACTAGGAAAAGGCAGGGTTTATTTGTGCTGCCAAACTAGGCTCTTCCGCCTCCTCTGCTGTTGAGAAACATATAAATAGAATGAATGAGAATTGGATTCCCAAGCAGGCTTTGATGTACCAGCCAAAAGGAAGAAGGGATAGAGGACGTCCAAGAAAAAGATGGACAGACTATAGAGGCGCAGAGGTTCGGAACAGGCAATGATGCCTAAACCATGAAAGGAAGAAGAAGAAGAAGATCATATGTACCAAAAATGTCCAAGGCAGTCATTTTGGTGTCTTCAATGCATCATGGCCCCAGCACAGATGAGACAATCAACAAACCTGAAATAATTGCCAAATACAACTGGACTAAAGGGGGTGTGGATGCTGTTGACCAGATTTGCTCTAACTACTCTGCACAAGGGCAGTCACCAAGATGGCCAATGGCGATTTTTTTGCACTTATAAATATATCTGCAGGTGTCAATTCATTCATTCTCTACAAAGCCTACAGAGAAACCCCTGACACAAACCAATTGGATTTTATGAAAGTTCTGGCCAAAGGACAGTTGCTTCAAAGAAGACTGGATAGAGGACATCACATCACTGAAGAAATGAAACTTGCCATCAAACAAATTCTTCAAATTCAGGATCCACTCCCAGAACTTCAAGCTGAGGCTTTTGAAGAAAGGAAAACTTGTTACATCTGCTCACCTTGTCTGAAAAGAAAAAAAAACAGATTTCCTTGCTCTGTATGCAGAAAGCCAATATGCTTGTCCTGTGCATAGAAAGTTTGTGTACATTGTAAATTAGATAGAGACCAATGAGTTCACAATAGCAATATCATTTTGGAATAATATTATTTAGAAATATCAATAAAAACCATTATAATAATCATTGCCTATTATTTTTCCTTTGTAAAGCCTAGAAAATGTAATGCAGAGTTTGAGGTCCAAAAATAAGGTTGTATCAAGAGAAATCTAGTCAACAATAATTTATTCTTATAAATTGCATATATTTTGATCATTTTAAAATGATAGAAGGTAAAATATTGAATGAAAAAAGTTTTTTAAGATCATGCAATTTTAGAGGTGGTTCAATTTTTATTTTATATTAATAAAAGAAAGCAATTAATTGAGTAGGCAAAGTGATATCATGATTTTAATAGAGTGGATTTTATAGATTTAATAGATTCTTTTTGGTCCTCCAGGCCGGTTAATGCCACATAGTACATGATTGATGCTATACCATATACTGGAAAAAAAATGTCCACAGAAGGTTTACCTCAAGCTGAGTTTTTTGTGAGAAGTTATCAACAATTTGTCATGGATCCAATTGGAATATAACCAATTATAACTGGTTCACATTTGTTCCACTTGCAACCTCACTCTTGGAAGATCCATACAAACTCACTATAGCAGGCACACTGAGAAAAGACAAGCAAGAAATCCCTCCCAAAATGAAAAATCCCAAGGGAAGAGCCATAGGGACAAGTATGTTTTGTTTTGATGGGCCAAAAACTATGGTTTCTTACAAGCTTGAGAACTCTAAAGTGATTTCACTTATATCAACATGTCATGAGAAACCAGTGATTGATCAACACTCCAAAAAACCTCAAATAATCAAGACCTAAAATGCTACAAAAGGAGCAGTCGACACATTAGACCAAATGTGTCACCAGATTTCCTGTAGTTGTAAGACTAAACGGTGGCCTTTGTGTGTATTCTATGGAATCCTGAACATCATTCTAGTGAATTCATAAGTCATATATGTGATAAATTTTGTGAAAAGGGGACAAAAACCACTGTCAAGGAGAAAATTTGCAATGGAGATCCACTACAGCCTCATTGAACCCTGATTGAAAGAGCAAATGAAGTGCCCAACTTTGACCCTGAAACTCAGAGAATCTATTGCCAATATTTGGAAAGTTCCAATGCCAAACAGGGCCCAAAACATTCCACGAACCATTTGTGGGATATGTCCATCAAAGAAGAGGAGAATGATTGAGAACTGCTGCAGGAAACCAATTTGTGTGGAGCATCAGGCAAAGTGCTGTGTTGACTGTGCCCAGGACAAGTAATACATCATATATCAACCTTACTTGTTTTTATTGATATGAATAACCAATTAGTGTTAATTATTATAGTTTGAATTTGTATCTAGAAACGCTGGTTTCATTCATTTTTCTACCAAGTCGTGATTTTTACAATAGATTAGCTTTAATGTCATTTTTAGATAGATTTACAATAGATTAGCTTTAATGTCATTTTTAGATAGATAGATTAGCTTTCTAGGGTTGATAGAGGAATAAGCTCAAAGTACTCGAATTGATGGAATTCTTAAATTTTGTTGGAGTTGAACATATAGTATAGGAGATAGAACCGCCTTTTGAAGCTGGAAACAATGAGCTGTAGTTTGTTAAGATCCGTTCACTTTTACAAAATTTAGGGTTGTCCTTAGATTATTATCCTTGAAGGGTCTTTCCTACTTCAAATAGTCCAGATTTTGAGTGATGAAATAAGGGTTCTGATGAGGAATGAACCATATATAGACTACCTACCAGACACCAGCTTCATCATAATATTATTACAGTCAAATGCCCATACTTGGGACACCGGCCTAACTTGGGACAAAAGGGGACTTCTCAGTTTCTTTGATGCTTTGAATTCAATTTTTCAACAGCTGATTGTGTCAGCCATATTCCAGTGCAACTTTTAGTAGGTGTGTAACATGTTCTCTGTGTATGGGAAAAAAGGGAAAATTCTGAAAAGAATTCATCAAAAATTGGTAAGTTTTTTTTTTAGGGAACTACTAAGGTTCCTGCCACATTGATGATTGAAGTTGTTGTTTTCAAACTCTAAGTCGTTGTTAGCAAATATATATACTTAAAAATGATGACTCAAAGTCTTTGCTATCATATCATATAATTTCTTTAGGTTAGATCAAGCATATTCATGTCATTGTGGTCCAAACTAGGGACAATGTCCCAAGTTAGGCAGCATTGTCCCAAGTTAAGAAAAACTATCTCACATACATTTTTTTATACTTTAAGAGCCTTTATCAGTATAAATTGAAGTTTTTGTACTGTATATCAATGATATGGAGAAACTAGTATATTATTTTCTTCTGCTGTGGTCTTTTACAATGGTATTTAAAAATCAATATTGATGAATCAATTTCCATTTTACATTGAGAGCTTATAAAAGTAATGAATGTTTTTAGTGTTGATAGCTTAAAATTAGTACTGTATAGCTATAATATTGTTTTTAATGATATTCTTAGAGATATATTATGCTAAACTATGTCAAATTTTCTTTTGTTGTAGGATGACATGTGGCCCTATCACAAATTCAGTGATTCAACATTAGAGAAGGCTGCCACTGCTGTCAAAGGAGGAAAGACACTCA
The DNA here is from genome assembly GCA_017141385.1 of Sogatella furcifera. Taxonomy (NCBI): domain Eukaryota; kingdom Metazoa; phylum Arthropoda; class Insecta; order Hemiptera; family Delphacidae; genus Sogatella; species Sogatella furcifera. The sequence continues at coordinate 19,721,080 of CM029552.1, read as the reverse complement.
GATATGTTGAACAACATTATGGTGTGCCCAAGTCAACCATTCAACGATTTATTGCTGGAAAGCATCAGGGTAAATATGGATGGCCTCCTGTATTCACTCAAGAAGATGAGACTGCAATAGCTGAGTGCCTTGGATTAGCAGCAGATTGGGGATTTCCTCTCACCAAATGCTACCTGAAAAATATTGTTCAAAGATTCTTGAACTCAAAGGGAGGAGAAAAAGAACTGAGGTTCAAAAACAACCGGCCATGGACAAAATGGGTCAAAAACGTTTTGAACAGACAAGCTCCATCATTGAAAAATCGACTTGTTCACAATATCAAATGTACAAGAGCAGCAGTAACACCAGATGTGATAGAACAATACTTTTCTGAATTGACAGAATCAATCAAAGACATTCAACCAGAAGCACTCATCAACTATGATGAGACTGACATGCAGGATGAGCCTGGGAAGGAAAACGTGATTGTTTGTCAAAAGTGTAAGTATGCTGACCGCATACTTGACTCATCAAAATCAAACATCAGTGTGATGTTTGCTGGGACAGCCAGTGGGGTGTGTCTACCAACATATGTTGTTTACAAAAGTCAGCAGGTTCATGGATCCTGGTTGGTGGGAGGTCCACCAAATACACGCTACAATCAATCATCATCAGGGTGGTTTGAAGCTTCAATTTTTGAGGACTGGTTCAAGTCAATTGCCTTGAAGAACTTCCGGAATCTTGGGGATGGTCCTAAAGCCATAGTGGGGGATAATCTAGCAAGCCATCTCTCAGTTCAAGTTCTGCAACTGTGTCTGGAGAACAATGTGAAGTTCCTTCTATTACCCCCAAACAGCACCCATATCTGCCAGCCTCTGGACCTTGCTTTCTTCAGTCCACTGAAAACTGCATGAAGAAATGTGCTTCTGGATTGGAAATTGAAGAATAAAGGTCCAATATGCAGAGACTTTTTTCCATCACTTTTGAAGAAAACATTGGATTCAATTGGTCCTGATAAAATAAGTGCAAATATGAAAGCTGGATTTGCTGCAAGTGGATTATATCCACTGGATAAAGAAAAAGTAATAGGTTGTCTTCCTCAACAACCTGCAGGAGTTGGAGAAGTAGGAATGGAATGGGCAAAAAATTTTAATGATTATTTGAAAGAATCAAGAAAGAAAGAAACTGTTGTAGTTCCTAGAAGAAAAAAGATCAATGTCACTCCAGGTAAAAGTGTTGCTTGCAAAGAGATAATAGATGAACTGAAAGAGAATTGCAAGAGTATTGAGAAACAGAAAGAAACCAAGAAACATACAAAAAAAATCACAGATAGAAAGACAAAAGTACAACCACAGAAGAGGAGGAGAGTGGTGAAGAGTGATTCAAGTGACAGCAGCATTGAAGTCCCACTGATTGATTCTGGAGATGAAATTGACCTGCCCTCTCCACTCTTTAATAATTTTGATAAAGATGATGACTCACTACTATTTCTGGAAATAGATTTTCTTATTGATGGTACAGATGAGGATCCACCTTTACTGGACTTGCCAATTAGACACCATCAATGAGTGGAACTCCAACTCAAACAACTTTGAAATCTCAACTGCTCATCAACTTGCTTTGCCATCTTTATTGTCAAGGTGTGTCAATTTTGTACATTTTGTCTTACCACTTTGTCAGCATCGTTTCAGCAGCTGATTCAATCGATCGATACCTCATTTGAATCGACCGCCAATTTTGCCACTGCCATCGATCAATCCCAACGCCATCTCTATTTGGTCATCTGCATTGTACTATTTCTGCGTATATTTCATTGTATATTTGTATCTATTCGACGTCAACGTATTTATTGGTTTATTTCATATATTTGCCAATGCTCAACATTCAACTCTACAAGATTTACATTCATAATTCGCACATGCATTCATGTGTTTCCGGTCTGGCACGCGACGCTTGACTTTTTGGTTTCCGCCGAAGACACTCTCAATTCCAGATTAAACAGGTCAACATTGTCATGGGGTAGGCTCCCGTTTTCAAGTTTATTTAAACTTCCCAATCATTCATAACAGTTCAAAAGTGTTTTCAATGGATTCATCAAGGATCTGTCAACGCCAACATATCATTCATTGAATTTGTAAGACCATTTCAGTAAATATTTCAACTTTAGGACTCAGTGCCAACTTGCCATGCTTTCACATTCAATCACTTCAAACGTTTATTCTCAAGAACTCTCATCATTAATTATCAATTCAACATAAAGCATAGGCTCACACAATTATGAACTGTTATTTCAAACTGCAATTTTCATTAGTTTCAATGGTTTTGTAAGACTTGGTTCTGCATTCCTTCCATCTGGCTGACAACCAATTTGAGGCATTTCTGTCACATAGAATGCACTCAATCTACATTCAATCAATTCAACAATTCAATCCAACTTCAGCAACATATTGCTTTTCATCATAGGCTCTAGACATCAAGTTAGAGACCCTTCAACTAGTGTGTTCCAGAAACGATCCAAGCATCCTGACATACGTTGGACATTAGAGTCAGCCAGGTCATATATCTACATCATAAAGATATATTTTGCAGTATTCAATTAATTAGCAACATATTTTCACCGTTGAACCAGCCAATTCACAGTTACATTCATGAAGTTAGTTCACATAACCTAACTTGCCTTCATTCATTGGGGATTAGAGCCAGAACATTCATTACACCCAGTGAATTCATCATTGTGCACAAAGTTCATAAACTGTCCGGTCAAAAAAATTCATTTCGTGCGTCATCGTCCAAATTTGTCATAGTTCAACCGCGATTAGGTTCCGTCACTCATCATTCAACTCCAAGAGGTCTTCATCCGCGCCCAATGACGTTGGATTCAGCCAAGCAGAGCCAGTACGGGGGTACGGCCGCATATGGGACAGACCAGCTCTTCCCTCACCAGGTTTCATTTAAGATACGTAAATTTTAATTTATTTAACAATCTTACTCATGGTCCCTTTTCTCAGAGGCATTTATTAATTCATATTTCATGGTAGCTCCCATTTATTTGCAGCATAATTTTCACATGACAGTGTTCATAAACACTTGTACATTTTTCTTGCTTCAATGATTATTATTATTCATAATTCTAACTGAGGTTAGGTCATACCATTCTCAGCATATGAAATATAATATCAGAGTCAATTACGCATTGCTCTACCACTGGATATTATATGGCACCTTCAATATTTTTGTACATTATTTACTAAAACTTAATAAGGCGGTTTCAACTGTCCTCACAGTCATCTTACAGAGCATCCCTAGTTGTTGTTTCTGTACCTTCCACCAAGCATTATTGGTTTTGAAGGCTTCATTAATTATTGATTCACTGACATCTCATAAGATTCAGGTTTCCATCTCACATATGAGACTTTTTGTAACATCAAGTTACCAACATTCAATTTTGTATACCATATCTAATCATTAGTTATTAGGTCAAGTACATTTATTACATTTATTCATTTATTGTGTTTTGCAAAGATTATTCATGAAACTTTATGACAAGTTATCATTCAGTTCAAGATTTTATTTATCTCAATTCAATTATTATTCAAACATTATTTAATATTTCAAGTTATGATACTTATTTCAATTTCAATCATTCCATAAGCATTTTTGGAAGCGCATTTATTATTATTATTCTACTTATTCATGCAATTATTCATAGTATTAAGTTGTATTCTTATACTCAAATCAATTCAACTTCAAACCTCACAGAAGGTCAATTCCTACATTATTCTTATATCTATGGAGATAGGTAAATTCATTAAATACAAGCGGTCTCAAGCATTCAATTCATTTATTCAGATTTTCATCAACATTTGTACTGCAATTAGTCTTAAGCATTGCACAAGGCAATTCAATAAATATCAATTGTATTATACATTCTTAAATTAATTCATACCTTAAGATCCTACTACATGCTTAGAGGTATTTTCAACACAACAGCAAGTAAACATATTTATTTGTCTGTCATTCAGCGCCCTGAGCTGTTTTCATTTCATTCACAGATACATTATTGTATTCTGTCATACCAGAGAGAATGAGAACCAGCGCACTCAAGTGGCTGTTTCTCCGCATTGAATTTATGTGATTCTGGACCGACATTGTCTAACCTAGACAGTTACTTCAACATCTACATTATTCATTGTCTACAGTCCACTATCTCACAATTTGGAGTTATGCCCGAATTAGGCCCAGATATCTCACAACTTTAAAAAGTATTACCCCTGGGCCCTGTTTCTTGAAAGTCACTAGTCACCAATTTCCTATTTGAATGCATGCATTTCGAATTCACCAGGTGAAAAAAGTCACCTGTGATTTTCAATGGAATAAATAACCGACTTGTTATTTTTTTGTAACATTACATCCACAAGAACTTTTTCTAAACAGCTTGAACTGTTTCAATACATTTCTGAAATTTATCAAATAACCTATTTTGCCTAACATTTTCAATCTAAGACATATTACGATAATAAAATTGGTGACAGAATATGTTTATAATATATTATGTTCAATACATATAGTCCAGTCAATAAAGCCTTTCCACACGGGTATAGAGTACATGAAATATGCCCCAATTTTTGTCCTCAGGAATTTGTTTAGACTAGTTAGGAGGTTAACATACGGTAATGAAAGTCCCCGGACCTGGGGGGTGAGCATAGGACGGGAGGGGGGTTTAGGAGGTAAAGTTTTTCAGTTTTTTGCATACTTTTCGCGACTTTCTACTACCAATAATTTTCAAGATAGATGCATTTTAACAAAAAAAATTGGTGTTTTCCCAGTAACTATATAGAAATAATCTCAAAGTACTCAAGTTAATGAAATTCTTCAATTTTGTCCAAATTGGACTTATATGAGTATATGAATTGGAATTGGAGTATATGAAATGGAACCACTTTTTGAAGCTGAAAACAATGAGCTATAGTTTGTTAAGATCCATTCACTTTTACAAAAGTTAGGTATGTCCTATCCTTAGATTACCTATCATCCTTGAAGGGTCCTTTCTACTACAAATGGTCCAAATTTTGAGCAGTAAAATTATTCGTATTCTGATGAGGAATGATCCATATGGACTACCAGACGCCATTTTGAATATAGTTGATTTGTAGTAAACCAATGTCATTTATATTTGGGAAGTACCTAGTTCAACAATTGAAATTTAACTCACAAAAATGCAATATTTCAGTGTATGGTAACTACAAGGTGAGGCATAATAACAAGTAATTTTTAAAAGACTGTTGAATAAAAACAGTTTGTTACAATAATATATTTATATCACAATATTAAAGTACTTGAAAAAGCATTTCCTGCAACAGTAAAATGTCGGTTATTTTTTGAAAATAGCTCCAGTAAGATGGCATCCATTTGGACGCAAACATTTCTTAAGCCGGCCCTTAATCATCACATTGCGTAGCATTGCCTGTGGGATTTGACCAACTTCCTTCCGGATCCAAGATGATCCTGTGTTTACAAAGATAATCATCCTCCAACAATTGAAGCCCTGAAAGAGTGGATTGGCAGGATCTTGGTCAAATCCAACTGGCAATGCTAATTTAATAAGTCACTTCAAGGTCTGGATTGAGGAATGTGTGCATCTAAATGTACGCCATCCTATAGGAGCTATTTTCAAAAAATAACAGACATTTTACTCTTGCAGAAAATGCTTTTTCACTTTAAATGTACTATTAAATGTATATTAAATGTACTTTAATATAGTGATATGAACATATTTTTGTAACAAATTGTTTTTATTCAACAGTCTTTTAAAAATTGCTTGTTATTATGCCTCACCTTGTATATATGAAGACCTTCAAATCAGATGCACTTTTGTGTACAAATTTTGAAATAAACTATTATATTATAACAATTAGAGAGACTAACTAAGCTGGTGAATAATTATAGGCTATATGATTCAAATGATTTGTTGAATATATGACAACACTAGTGATTGAGAAGCTTGCTAGTTTCTAGCTATATTGAAGGGATTTCAAACTACAGCAATTGATCGTTGGATGTGACATAAGTTTTAATCTTTAATGATGAAAATACAAAGACTTTTTTGACGTAAAACTCACTGGCTGCTGGTACCCACGAAACAGGTGAGGTGCCTTTATCTTTTGCTGTGGAGCACTTCAGATTTTTAGTGGGCACAGGCCGCCAGTGATAAAACCCAATACATCATATTTAAACAAGGTACATGATTGGTTGAAGTACTAGGAAAATTAAAAATCAATGTCGTTTTGGGGGGGCCCAAAAAAAACTGTTATGCCACTGGTCCCAAACCTCCAACATTTCATAGAATAAAACTAATAAACCTAACTTTATACAGTAACCTAAATAATAGAGAACTTCAATAAAAAACCTTATAACACTTGAAGAACACTTGATAAAAACTAATAATACTTGAAGAACAATATAAGAAACAAGAACGAAATCTGAGAAAAAAGACTTGGTGAATGAAATTCAAATCTCTAGTAGATAGGCTAGTTGAGTCGGTGATTGTAAAAACACCATAAGTGCAATTTTTTCATAAATTGACTTTTTTGCCATTTCACATTCTACAGGTCAAACTACACAATTGAGTGTAAAAACCACGTATGTTCAATGTTTCCTTGCCGAGTTATAAGGTTCTGAAAAACACATTAGTTGTAAAAACACCACATGTCACTGAACATATGGTGTTTCTACAATCAATGATCTCATCTGATCTGAAAAACATAGCCTCAATTTTTAGTTTGGTTTGAATTTGCCATAGACCTAGGCTACTCATTGTTTATGAATGTATATCAATCATGTCAGGCTGCACTGAAGATTTAGTTTCACCAAAGAAGATTAAAAAAGGTTTAAGGAATGATAATAAATACAAACAAAATGCTATCAAGGCTGCAAGATTGAAAGGTATTGCATACACATCTCACAAGGGGAAGGAGATTGCTGGTGTAACTATTGGACCAGATTGCAAGTAAGTGAACCTTTTTTATTAGTTAAGTACCAGTAATATTATTTATAATTTATTCATTTATTGAAAAATAACAATGGACTTGATGGGCAAAAACAGACACTGAGTCCAAAATGTCATCTGTTCACAATAAAATTTTGATTGATATTCCAAACAGATATGTTTGTATTTGCTATTCCTTTTCATCACACTTTTTTCCTTTAAACTTGGAAAATTTTGACATTATAGTACGGTACTGTATCATTGTTAACAGAAGAGCAACATTTTATAGGAAACAATTCATTTATTTTTTTGCTGTTTGTCTTTATAGGTACTGATATAGGTTTGACTTTATAGGTAAGCTATTAACACAATTATCCATCTGATCTGACTCATAGCTGTTTTAAGCTAATTATATAACTTTTCTACATTAATACTAAAATATAATAAATAGCCTATTTCTGTTTTCAAAGGTTATTATTTTTTTGGAAGTTTATGATGTTCTACTATTTTATTTGAGTTTCAATCAGTGAATGTTTCATTATTGTTCCAGGTGTAACAAGAAATGCTTCATGAGAGTGAATGAATATGAGAGAATTGATCTATTCTCAGGACTGTACAATTTGTGTTCAAAAAATGAACAGGATATACATCTGCAAACATTGATTGAGAAGATGGATTTACAAAAACGCCGTAAGAAAGATGATGGTGAAGAAAGCAACCGTACGATTACATTCAAATATTTTGTCAACCTTAACAACAGACTTGAGGTATGTAAAAAAGCATTTTGTTCAATTTTTGGTGTATCTCCAGACAGAGTGCGTCGACTATGCAATCTACTGAAAAAAGGTGAATTGCCAAATGACAAAAGAGGAAAAACGCCAGCTTCAAATGCAGTACCTGGTGATGTGATAGTGAAAATTATTGAACATATCAAATCGTTCCCTCATAAAGTTTCTCATTATTCATCAAAAGAAATTAGATATTTGAATGCTGATCTCAATATTAAAACAATGTATGAGCTATTTGTTTCAAAATATCCTGGCACAACAGTTAAATATGAGTTTTATAACAATATCTTCAAAGATCACTTCAATTTGAAGTTTGGGAGGCCGCAAGTGGATTCTTGTGTGACATGTGAAGTTATCAATGTTGAGCTTAAGAATCCCCATTTGAATGATGTTGCTCAAAGAGTTGCAGAAGCAAAATTGAAAGTTCACAAGAATCGTAGCAACAAGTTTTATAAAAAAATAAGGTCTGCAACAGAATTGTGTGAAAAAGACAGTACTGTCGTTGCTTTATGCCTGGACAATATGATGAACTTGAGCCTACCTCATATACCAGTTCAAGACTTATTTTATATGAGGCAACTTACAGTGAATGTTTTTTGTGTATCAAATCTTTCAACAAAGACTTCAAAATTCTATATCTATCATGAAGGGATTGCTCTCAAAGGCCCAAATGAAGTTTGTTCTTTTATATGTGATTATGTGGACACTGAAGTAGGTCCTGGTGTTAAAACTCTATTGTTATTCAGTGACAACTGCTTTGGTCAGTGCAAAAACAATACTTTAGTACGTGTTTGTAATGCATTAGTAGAAACTAAGCGATTCCAAGAGGTAGTGCAGTATTTCCCTATCCGTGGACATTCATTTCTACCTTGTGATAGGGCTTTTGGGATGATTAAAAGGAAATTGTCAAAGATTGACTGCGTTTATACAGTAAGAGAATTTACTGAAATAATATGCAGTGCATCAAACACATTCACAGTGAAAGAAGTTTCTACAGCTGACATTCTAAATTTCAAAAACTGGTGGCCAAAACTTTATAAACGTTCATGCCTATCTGATTGTTCCTATGGTAGAAATGTGCAAAAGGAACAAAAAATCAGGTTCCAGATTGCAAGTTATTCTGAGTTCAAACATAGTGCTGATTTTGTAGGAAAAGTTCAATGTAGACAATTCATTGATGGTCTGCAATCTCTCATGTTCAGCATCAAAATAATATCAAAAGACAGTTTTCATCCTCTCAAATTTCCTGAAGAATCCTCAACAAGCTACAACAACAAGCTGCCTATCAATTTCAAGAAAATTAACGATTTGAAGAAAATGGAACATTACATTCCAGAAAATGTGAAGTATTATTACAATGAACTTTATGAATGGCCCATCAATGGAGAAGATACTGAAAATGAAATTACAGACTGATAAAATTTTTAAATTCAATTCAATTCAATATTTCTTCACATTCTCTGGAATGTAATGTTCCATTTTCTTCACTTTATTGAAAATTTCAAAGTTCAAAAAAGTAAAATTTTGAAGAAATATAATTTTTTATTGAAAAATCACTCTATAGTATTTCAATACAGCAGTTTAAACTTCAATTACAATTCAATAAAAGTTTGTTATTAATCTGAATTGTCATTCTCTACTCTTTTTAACTCATTCTAACTCATTAAAAAAAGGTTGATTGTAAAAACACCATATGTTCAAGCTTACATTTTTATTTCTCCTGGTTGATATAATTTATTCAAGTGAATGAAAACTTGGAATAAGAGTCACAATTTCATCTATAATAACATGGATAAATCAGATTTTTTTTAAATAATCAGAATTTTACAAAAAAATGTTTTTTGTTATTTCCCAAAAGTTTAAAAAACGTTACTTATGGGCTTTTTACAATCACTGATTCAGTTGTTAATATTATTATTTTTTTTCGTGAAAGTACCAATTATAAACAACAAATATGTCTGAAGAGGGCGACCTAACATTTGAGAACACTAGATTTGAATGCATCAAAATATAATTTTTTCTATTTTATTCATAATCAACTACAAATTGACAACGTTAAGCCACGTTTACACAGGAATGTTAATAACATTATTGTTAATAAATTTTATAAAATAAGTTATATAATATAGAAGTCTATATAATAAGAATTGAACTTTAAACTTAGGGCTATTTGAAATAATTGATAAATAAAATGTAAAATCAATTACCCTTTTTAAAAGAAACTTTAGAATTATTATTTTAAAGACATGTTTCACGACTCAGCCCAAATAATGTTGGATAATGGGCTCAGTCCCGAAACATGTATGTAAAATAATTCTTCTAAAGTTTTTGAAAAAGGGTATTTGATTTTTCATTTTATTTATCAGTCTATATAATAATACGTTATTCAAAAAAGTTATGAACAAATGTTATTAACATATTCTGGTGTAAATGTGGCATTTCATCAAGCCACACTGGATTCAACTTTATAGTGAAAATATTACAATTGGCAGTTTTGTTGAGGTCCAATACAAGTATGACAAAGGCACCAAGTGTTGATGGAGCACTCCATATTCTTTGTTGTTTGATGCTCAACGCTGTGCCTAGTGGTCGTTGCTTGATGTTATAATTTCAGTCAGTCATGTTGTATCAAATAAACTACAATGAACTCACGAAATGCAGTTTCATTTATTAAGTAAAACAAACGTAACATGGTGTCAGGTTTTTTAATTTGAGTATTTTCAATCTACTGTTTCAATTTATACAGTATGGATGAGTTGAGTAATTCAACTAACTCAACTAAGGTGCGTTACGGCGTAAGTATTGACTCCGGATTAGGCCCGTTATGCCTAGATGGGAACGCCTTGCAAAATTGGGCATGTAGGCTCCAGCAGTTTAAGGTTTTTCTTGTGGCTTCCAATTTGGACCTTGAAAGTGATGAAAGAAAAGTTGCCATTCTCCTGCATAATCTAGGACTTAAGTGTTTTGACGTCTTTAGTTTGTTCAATTTGTCTGCTGCTGATTCCAACAAGTATGAACTCGTTTTAGCCAAATTTGAAGGTTACTTTATGCCCAAGAAAAATCTTACTGTGGAACATCATAAATTTTTAACCAGGAAGCAAAATTTGCATGAAACATTTGATTCCTTTTGCACTGACCTCGTAAATAAAAGTTTGGACTGTGAATTTGGTGACATAAGAGAGGACTTAGTACGTGACGTCCTCATATGTGGACTCCATTCAAATAATCAACATGTGAAAGAAAGACTTCTTTGTGAACCAGAATTAACGTTAAAAAAGGCTATGTCAATATGTAAAGCTGCGGAACTTTCACAAATTCAAATCAAGGAACTTGATGACAATGAAATAGCTCAAGCTAAGATGAACTATAAACCCAGGAATTTCGGAAATGACTCATCAAATTATCGACCAAATACGACTACACGGATGAACAAACTAATAAATAATTGTACCAAATGTGGGAAAAATCATCAAATCAATCAATGCCCGGCTTTTGGTAAGGTTTGTTTCAATTGCAACAAGAAAAATCACTTTTCAATGCTATGTAAAATGAAAAGTTCAACTAAGTGAAATTCCCAAATGAAGGGTAAGTCAAATCAAAAGAAAATTCATGAGGTAATTGTTTCAAAGGAAAATTCTCATGATAATGACGTTGAAGTTATCAACATGGATAAATTTTCAATTGATACTGTTATGGAAGATAGCAGGAAAATTCGTGATTGGTTTGAATATATTGCAATTAATGGTCATAAAATTAAGTTCAAACTAGACAGTGGAGCTCAGGCAAATCTGATGTCTCATTCTCAATTTAAAGAGTTAGGTCTTCCAAATTCAATAATTGATTGCTCTAGTGTTGTAATTACGTCTTTCACTGGACAGAAAGCTCCAGTTGTAGGCAATTAACCTAACTTGTTCTGTAAATGGGAAAACTTGTCAAATTTCTTTTGTAATTGTGGATGTAAATTGTCAGCCATTACTTGGTCTTGATACTTGTTGTTCATTAGGTCTGATTAGTAGAACTATTGATTCTCTATCAATTGAAGACAAAATTATTTGTAAGGATTTTCAAGTCATGTTTGCTGGAATTATGGGAACAATTCCAGGTGAAGTAAAACTGAATTTAACTGAAAATTATGATGCTAAAATTGAACTGCCTAGAAGAGTGCCTTTTGCACTACTTGAACCACTGAAATTAGAACTTGAAAATATGGTTAATAAAGGTATAATTGCTAAAGTAACTGAACCTACTGAATGGGTTAATAGCATGGTTTTGATAAACAAGAAAAATTCAGGACTCAGGGTTGTTTTAGATCCTAGAAATTTAAATAAGTTTTTGAAAAGACCTCAGTGTCAAATTCCGACGTCTGAGGAAATTGCAAATAAACTATTGAATTCTAAAGTATATTCAGTACTCGAGGCTTGTTCTGCATTCTGGATGTTCAAACTTGATGAACCAAGTAGTAAGTTGTGTACGTTCAATACACCTTATGGCAGGTATAGGTTCTTGCGCATGCCTTATGGCTTGAACTGTGCACCAGATATTTTCCAGGCAAAAATGAATGAGTTATTTGGAAATATTGAAGGTGTAATTTCTTATTTTGACGATATTTGTGTTAGTGGACCTGATTTAAAAACTCATGATGAAAGACTTAGACAAGTTCTGGAAATCGCAAAAGAAAATGGTATTAAGTTTAATATATCTAAATGTAAATTTCGTGATACCGAGGTTAAATTTGTAGGTCATGTGTATTCACAGACTGGTGTGTCACCCGACCCTGCTAAGGTAAAGGCTATTCAGGAAATTCAAGCCCCTGTAAATCGAAAGGAGCTAGAGAGATTTCTTGGCCTAACAAATTATCTAGCCAAGTACATTCCTAATTATTCTACAATGACTACTCCATTAAGAGAATTAATGAGAAAAGATATTTTGTTTCAATGGAATCATTCTCAAGTATTAGCATTTTAAAAACTCAAAGATTTGTTAGTAAATCCACCTGTTCTTACATATTTTGATCATAAAAAAGAGGTAATTCTGTCTGTTGATAGCAGCTCAACAGGACTTGGTGCTGTTCTATTGTGTGATAGCAAACCTGTAGCTTATGCTTCAAGAGTATTAACGCAAAGTCAATGTAATTACAGTCAAATTGAAAAGGAAATGTTAGCTATCAATTTTAGTTGTAGTTGCTTTCATCAATATATATTTTCCAGGAAAATAACTGTAGAGACTGACCACAAACACATGTGAGTCTGTTCAAAAAACCTTTGTCAAGCGCCCCCTTGAGATTGCAAAGTATGCTACTAAAGGTACAACGTTATGACCTTGATGTTGTCTATAAACCAGGTAAACTTCTTTTTATTGCTGATACTTTATCCAGATCTTCAATGCCTGTAACTTGTGTTGAAGAAATTGATCAAACTGACGAAGACATAATTTGTCAAGTTGAATTATTCAAAAAGTCATTGCCTATATCTAAAGAAAGATTAGACAATTTCATAGTAGAAACTGATGGAGATTTGATTCTGAACAGTGTCAAAGATCTCATTGTGAACGGTTGGCCTTCCAACAAAAATAATCTAGATAATAGTGTAAAACCCTATTGGAACGTGAGAAATGATTTGCATATTATTGATGGCCTGTTATTCAAAAATGATTGTCTAATTGTCCCCCTCAAATTGAGAAAGGACATGTTAATAAAATTACATGAAGGTCATGTAGGTGTATATACTTGTGAAAAGAGAGCAAAGCTGATTTTATATTAGCCAGGAATAAAAGCCGATATTCATGAATTTGTAAATAATTGTGTGACATGTACTATGCATTCTCCTTGTAATTCTAAGGAACCTATTTTGTTCCATGACATTCCTACTTTACCTTGGAGTAAAGTTTCTACTGATTTGTTTGAATTAAATTCAAAAAATTTCTTGGTTGTAATGGATTATTATTCTTAATATATTGAGCTTGTATCCGTGTCTGATCTAAGTACTAAATGTATTATTAATAAGATGAAATCAATATTTGCAAGACATGGCATTCTGCACACACTTGTAAGTGATGCAGGAACCCAATTTACTAGTTTGGAATTTAAGAAATTTGTTTCAGACTATGGATTTTCTCATGTTGTAACTTCACCTAAATATTCTCAGACTAATGGTCAAATTGAGTCTGGTGTGAAAATAGCTAAGAACTTGTTGAAAAAATGTGAATTTTCTAATACAGATCCATATATTGGTCTAATGAATTATAGAAATACGCCTAAAGATCATTTGCCTTTGCCAGCTCAATTATTGTTGTTCTCAAGAAATTTGAATACTCTATTGCCTTGTTCTTTACAGTATTTAGAGCCTAAGATAACTAAACCGGATCCTTCTCCTGTCAATAAACGTAAGGATGCTATTCAAGCCTATTATGACAAAAATGCTAAACCTCTTTCTCAACTTCATATCAATGATAATGTTATTTTCAAGAAAACCCCTTCTGCATCTTGGTCACATGGTGTTGCGGCTAATCTTATCAATAAGATAAGAAGCCCGGCTGCTAACCATTTTACTCATCTCTGGCAGTCTGTCTTTGTAAGAGTCGCAGGCAAGAGCAGCATTATCCTTCTCAAAATACACTCGTATAATATAACTCAACACTTACACAATACCTTTAACACTCATTATATTTTTACATCTTCGAGAACGTGACACGGCGAGGGGCGCCCCCACCAGCAGGAGCCAGAGGTAACGGTGAGTGAATAAACACATAAAAATTACTCGGTCCTCCATTAAAAGTGATTTTAACATGATCCTCAACGGGCCCGATGCTTAAAAAATCGTTGGGTTGAACCATCAGTCCATTTCTCGTTCTCACGCATTACTTGAAATTTCCATAAAATTGAAATTTTTCTTAAATGGCTTACTCTTAATAGTATTTTGTGGTGTAAAGCAACTTGGTTTATCTCTTTCCTTATCTTATCGTCTAGATAAATTCTGCTGCCAGGTTGGAAGTACCTGTCTTGTTCCCTACCAAGCATTATCCTTGCTCTCTAACTGGCGCATGCGCATACTGTCATTTGCCACTTCATTGTGACATTGCTTAATCTATTGCAAGTTTCGTTTCACCTCGATTACTCTATTACACTCAACGCTATTATAATTTTGTTATTGGACAGAATAACTTGTCTCAACTCACTTTAAAATGACGTTATCACTCCCAGTCATAGAAGCCAAAAAGAATAATGCCTTCTCTCAAATTCAAGCTATTTATGATTTGGCCAAGAAAACTGCAGACAGAGAAATATTAATAAAATTTCTATCTCGTGCAAAATCAGTTGATAAACTGCGTAGTGAGTTCTCTGATTGTTTGGATACCTACCACGAATTGATGCTTCAGGAAGATGAAAATTACGTTATTAATTACGCACCTCTTAACAGTGCGGATGAACTTGTTGATTATATTAAGTCTCATTTGAGTAGTATTGAATCGAAAATGAATTCTTCAAAGAAAAGCAGCGAACTGAATGTTTCTGCACAACAAACGTCTGTTTTACGATTACCAAAGCTCGAATTGAAACACTTCAATGGGGATTTAAATGAATGGGTCTCATTCAAAAATCTATTTGAATCAAGCATTCACAATAATACCTCAATGCCTCAAGCCATGAAATTACAATATTTATTAAGTGTTCTTTCAAATGAACCATTGAATCTCATTAAATCTCTCCCTATCTCAGATGTTAATTACCAAGTCGCGTATAATATTCTGAAAGAGAGGTATCATTCACCACGACGACTCGCATCCTTGCATCTGAATCAAATTCTCGACTTACCTACAGTTAACAACAATCCAACTCAAATGAGACACTTTCTGAATATGTACACTGAGAATACCCAAGCTCTTAAAGGCATTGCCGTGTATATAAATGAGACAGAAAATCCTCTATTGTCAACTATGCTATTGAGGAAAATGGATGTTGGCCTTAGAAGAAAATATGAACATTACCGTTCATCAGCTCATGATAATGAAACTCGTGCTTCTGTACCAAAAGTAGATGAAATAATAAAATTCATCAATCAAGAATGTTGTGATATTGAAGAAGCGACTTTGAATCCTTGTTCTCCCATCTATTCGATTCCATCTCAATTTCGCATCAGTGGAAAGTCAAATAATGATGCTGCTAAAGTTTCTCAGTCTACACCTACTCGCCAATTTCCCCGTAGCCGCATATCCAACCGGCCGGTTCCACCTATTACATATGCAAATGTCGTTGCTAATGTAAATAACTCGTCTAAACAAAGTTCTAAATCGCCAATAAAACAACGTCGATTGTCTAACACTTACTCTAAAACTGATTGCTGTTCATATTGTGGTTCGGACAAACATCGTATCTATAGTTGTCCTGAGTTTTTCCAACTCTCTGTTGAAAGGCGTTCACACTTTGTATCCATCTCGAAAAGTTGTTCAAATTGTCTTGGTCACCATCATGAACTTTCACAGTGCACTTCTCAACGTTCTTGTCAGATATGCAGCAAAAAACATCATTCCTTGCTTCACATAGAGAACTCTCCTGAGCCTACTTCTACTTGCAGCCGACCTACTAGTCCACAACAATGACTATCTATACAAAACTCGGACCTCAAAACTCGGAATAGTGTATATTGGAATCTCAAATCAAACTCTTCTCAACCGATTAATGAAAATAAACTACTCTCACAAACTCATGATAATACAATTTCTCAGGAAATATTTGCCGGCACCACCCAGGAAGATTCTTGTACAACACTTCTTCCTACTGCTCTTGTCCATTTATCTACACGTGATGGATATTCTGTTGTTGCTAGAGCTCTTTTAGACACAGCAGCAAAAAAAAAAAAAAAAAAAACATGTTAAAATCACTTTTAATGGAGGACCGAGTAATTTTTATGTGTTTATTCACTCACCGTTACCTCTGGCTCCTGCTGGTGGGGGCGCCCCTCGCCGTGTCACGTTCTCGAAGATGTAAAAATATAATGAGTGTTAAAGGTATTGTGTAAGTGTTGAGTTATATTACACAAGTGTATTTTGAGAAGGATAATGCTGCTCTTGCCTGCGACTCTTACAAAGACAGACTGCCAGAGATGAGTAAAATGGTTAGCAGCCGGGCTTCTTATCTTATTGATAAGATTAGCCGCAACATACCCCTCGCCTTGAACAAACCATTCAACATATGTGAAGGTGGAACAAACAGTGAGACAAAATGTAAGAATTTACAAGAGTAAATTTTGAGAAAGTGAGTTCTCTTATCAACAGCAGCTACTCAATCCACCACTGTGACAAGAGAATCGAGAAGAATTTATTGATCAATAGGAAGGCGAGAAATCTTGACAGCGGGGCGAGAGAGGACACCATGACTTGTTTTTACGTCTACCACTCGTATGATGTTGTCCTTGCCAGGGTGCGTTTTGATTATCCGGCCGAGTCGCCATGAAAGAGGTGGTGCCGCGTCTTTGTGTATGATAACGAGGTCGTTTACAGTGAGGTTCTGTTGGGGTGCTGTCCATTTAGATCGCTGTTGCAGAGTATGAAGATATTCGTTATTCCATCGTCGCCATATATGCTGGGTGAAGCGCTGGACAAGCTGCCAACGTCGTAGGTGGTTGAGCTGTGTAGTTTCAAAGTTTTCTTCGGGAAGAGCAAGTAAAGGTCTTCCAATAATGAAGTGGCCAGGTGTGAGTGCTTCCAAATCAGCCGGGTCTGAAGACAGCGGTGTAAGCGGTCGAGAGTTGAGAATTGCTTCAATAGCTGCGAGTAAAGTCTCAAATTCTTCAGCAGTCACAATTTGCTCTCCTATAACTCGTGTGAGATGGTGTTTCATACTCTGAATGCTTCTTTCCCATAGACCTCCATGATGGGGAGCACGAGGTGGTATGAAGCAGAATTTCATATTATTCTCAGAGAAATATTTCAGAGTAGCTGGAGAGCTCTCTATCTCTCTGAAGAGTTGAGAGAGCAAGCGGGCAGCTCCCGTGAGATTAGTTGCATTATCTGAGTAGATAGTGGACGGTCTTCCTCTTCTAGAGACAAAACGAGTGAGAGCAGCAATGTATGCCTCAGAAGTTAAAGCAGAAACCATTTCAATATGTACAGCCTTAGTTACAAAGCAGATGAAGAGACAAATATAAGCCTTTACAGGTTGTACACGACGCAATGAATGTGGTTTCACAAGATAAGGTCCGGCGTAATCCACTCCAACTATGGTGAAAACAGGTTGTGGTTGAATACGATCTTGAGGGAGATCGCCCATGAGAGGCTGAGAAAGTGATGGGCGACATCTATAACACCTTATACATTTAAACACTGTACTGCGAATGAGGCTGCGTGCAGAGAGGATCCAGTATTGACGCGATATTTGTGATTGGAGAAGTTGAGGCCCAGCATGTAAATACTTGAGATGATAATAGCGTACTAATAGTTTGACAACATCATTGTTTTTCGGCAGCAGAACTGGGTGTTTATTATTCCAATGGAGGCTCGAGTTCTTAAGACGTCCACCAACTCTTATGAGACCATCATCTGAGCGAAATGGCTGAAGTTTTTGAATTACTGGTGAAATTCTGTGAGAAGAGTTTTGAGCTGACAGGATCTCTGGGAAGCTGTCCTTTTGAATCTTTTTTAGAATGCAACGAATTGCACTTTCAATCTCTGAAGATGAGAGAGCATTCACCTCTCTTTTAGATTTATCCTTGCATAGAGCATTATACCGAAAGCGCAGTATGAATGCTGTTACATGGACAAGGGTTGTCCATGAGGAGAATTTGTTGAAAATCTCATATGTAGAGGATTCAGTTGATGCAGTGAGTATGTTGAGAGACTGTTGTTTGAATTCAGGGAGAGATTCCGGTTCAATGATTGTGAAACTACTCTGAGGCCAGAGAGAGTCTGGTTGACACAGCCAGGGAGGTCCTTGCCACCAAAGAGAGTGTGATAGGATGCTAGTTGGCAATATTCCTCGTGATGCAACGTCAGCTGGATTTTCAGAAGATATAATGTGTTTCCAAATATTAGGTGGTGTGAGGTCATGTATTTGAGAAACTCGGTTGGCTACAAAAGTCTGAAGCTTGTATGGAGGAGTATTTATCCATGACAATGTGACAGATGAGTCAGTCCAACTGTGATTGAATGTAGAGTACATGAAGTATTCAATGAAGTAATGCAAAAATTAATCAATTGAGCAAGAAGATGAGCTCCACACAACTCAAGTCGAGGTACAGAAATACGTTCTAGGGGAGCCACTTTAGACTTGGCCAACAGGAGTTTGACAGTAATGTTACCTTGAGCATCAATTATACGCAAGTAAGTGGAAGCAGATAAGCCTGTTTCGCTTGCATCACAAAATCCATGGAGTTCTATTCTAGTTGCATGAATTACTCCAGTGTGACGGGGTATATGAACTTCTCTGAGAGAATGTAGAGTGCTAGTGAAACTATGCCACTTTTGAATGAGGTCATCAGATAATGGAGTGTCCCAATCAGTTCCGTTTATCCATAGATGTTGGATAAAAGACTTTGCCCAGAGAATGACAGGTGAGAGCCATCCCATCGGATCATAGAGTCGAGCAATGCACGAGAGAATACTGCGTCTTGTAGGAGTTGATTTTGGAATGGTGACCGTATACTGGAAGCTGTCTGTCTCTTGATTCCAATACAGGCCGAGAACAGTGTGAAGAGGCGTTTCATCATCATTATAGAAGCGTGGAGGTTCACAAAACTCCTTAGGAATATTCTTAAGAAGTTCGGGATGACTACTTGACCACTTTCTAAGCTCAAATCCTCCTGCTGACATGAGACCAATAACTTCTTCTTTCAGAGAAACAGCTTCAGCCACAGAGTTGCTTCCAAGCAGGCAGTCATCCACAAATATTCTATTTTTGAGAGCAGAGGCAGCTAGAGGGTAGTTTTCTCCTTCATCTATTATGAGTTGTTGTATTACTCTGTTAGCAAGGTAAGGTGAGGAAGTCACACCATACGTCACTGTTGTGAGTTGATAAGTTTTGAGAGGCTGGGAAGAGTTTTCACGCCAATAAATCAGCTGGAAATTTTGATCTTGAGTGTGTATTTGAATTTGTCGGAACATTTGACGGATGTCACAAGTAAATACAACTGGAAAAATGCGGAATTGCATGATATATGGTAAAGTAATTTCTGAAGATTCAGTACCTCATTCTTACATTGTCAAAGATGTAAATGGTAGGTTGTACAGGGGCAATTGTAAATTTTTGAAAGATTGTCATGTTGAGCCCAAATATATTGATCATGACAATACTGCTAATAGCCCTGTTCGCCAAAATACTAACCCACCTTCTCCTAACCATTCTTGTCAACCTATTGAAGATCCTATTGAAAACGAGACTGATGAAAATGTTGTTATTAAAAATATGGATGGGTTTGTCACTAGCAGAGGTAGGGTAATAAAAAACCCAAAAAGATTGTCATTTAACTGATTTATTTTGTATTAGTCATAAGTCTACTCTTGTACTTTGACAATTTCAAGTTGTTTGTTAATTTAAGTTGAAAAATTTGTTTGTACTGAACTATATTAAATTTCCATTTAACTGATTTATTTTGTATTAGTCATAAGTCTGCTCTTGTGCTATGACAATTTCAAGTTGTTTGTTGATTTAAGTTGAAAATTTTGTTTGTAGTGAACTGTATCAATTTTCCAATTGAAATTAAGGTTAAGGAGGGAGATGTTGATGGAGCACTCCATATTCTTTGTTGTTCAATGCTTGACGCTGTGCCTAGTGGTCTTTGCTCGATGTTATAATTTCAGTCAGTCATGTCGTATCAGATAAACTACAATGAACTCATGAAATGCAGTTTCATTTATTAAGTAAAACAAACGTAACACCAAGAGAGAAAGTGTCAAGTGGGGAAGGTGATATCTACTGCCTCCAATGGAAATTTTATTTTAAGATTCTTGAGAAACTATAAAGGAAAAAAATATCTACTGCTTCCCTCTTGTTGATAATATTGATAAAATAGAATTGGGGAGAATTAAGAATATTGTTGAACCAATCATGTTGGGTAGAGATCATTACAGATTCTCAATCTAATCAGTGATCATCAAGAAAAGGTTTTCTATATCATCATTATTTCTACATTTTACTACATATACTGTAGTTGAAGTTTCTTCACAAACTATGACTATAATTAATCATCTATAGGCCTATTGTATATTTCAGTACTGTATGACTTTGTTTGAAATTTAATTTTTTTACTCATTCAAAAAAAAAATGGGTGTCCTTTTTACTATTTGTGATTGATGTTGCTCTTACTCTGTGATATAGTTTCATAATCTTACATAAGCTTAGTTTTAAAATTGACTTTATTTGATAATTTTTTTAAATTTAAATGAAGCAATCACCTACACTGAATAGTCAGGTGGAATTTAGTTCAGTGTTGGATTAGATTTTTGATTTTCTACTCATTCAAAAATAATTGTTTGTGTCATTTTTACTTTTTTGATTGCTGTTGTTCCATAACATCTTATCTATTTTATTATTATACATATAGGCTAGTGTTAAATTGACTTGAATGAAATATTTTCCAACAAATTGGAGCAATTACCTACAGTGTATAGTTTAGGAGAATTAAAATATAAATATATGATTGTCCCAAGTGAGGAATGCCTTATACCAAACTTGGGACAAGTGAAATTTCATTTTTTTCTATTTTAAACTATTTTCCATTGATTTTTATTTCACATAATCATATTATCAGTCTATTCTATTAAAAAATGTCGAATTAACATGGATAAAACAATGTTTGGCCATGGTCTAACCTATATAATGTTTTCCTACAAATAGCTATAAAAGTGCTTCTTTACACACTGAATAGAGTTTCTAAATTGGGCCATTCTCACACAAGTGCCTAAAATACTTTACGCACTATTGCGTAAAGTAATCTGGACTTTCCAGATTTTCAACCAATCACAGAAGAGGAAATTTTTGAATATGTGTTTCCAAAACTAGCGGATTGTGTACATTCAATGTATCAGTACATTCTGTCAGTATTTTTTATCAGTCCATTTATTCAGTCCATGCTATGAGTCCATTCTTTCAGTCCATTTCATCATTCCATTATCAATCAGTCCATTCTTTCAAACAATTTCATCAATCCATTTCATCTTTCCATTTTGTCAGTTGTCCATTCTGTCAGTTTACTCTACCAGTCCATTCTGTCAGTTCATTTTATCAGTCCATTCATTTTGTAACTTCATTTCATCATTCTATTTCTGTCAGTCCATTCCATCAGTTCATTTTTTCAGTCCATCTGATCAGTTCATTTTTTTCAGTCCATCTCATCAGTCAATTCTGTAGGTTCATTTCATCAGTCCATTCTGTCAGTCCATTTCATAAGACAATTCTGTCAGTTCATTTTTTCAGTCCATCTCATCAGTCCATTCTGTCAGTTCTTCTCATCAGTCCATTCTGTCAGTCCATTTTATCAATTGCATCATTTATTTGAACCTGTTACATTGAATTTTTTCATTTTTTAACCCTTTCACTGCCGAATTAATTCTTAAAAGTTGGTTTGTTCAGTGCCTTGGCCGTATATATACGTTTGGGGCTATCTGTCCAATAATGACCATGCCCGTATCTATATGTTTTCAACTTTCAGCTCACATAACAAATCCCGTGTGAATCCAATCATTCTTTCTATGCATTCTGCATATACACTGAAGTGTTACCAACATAACAAACCAGGATTCAAGCAGATATCATTTTGTACAACAAAGATATCAAGGTTTCTGTGAACAGCTGTCACAGACCACTGTGTTGAGCTGTCTGTCTAGTGATTTCAGTAACTACACTGTTGTTTTTGTGTTTGGATGATGGCTTCAATGTTGCTAGTGCAGAAAAAGTTTATTCAGAACGTGAAATACAAGATTTTCTTCTAAGTTCCGATTCTGAACTTGATGAATCTGAAATAGAATTGTTTGATTCATCTGAAAGTAATGATGAAGATCTTCCAGTTCCAGTTGTGAATCGAAAACGACGTAAAGTGAGACCAGCAATACCAGATACAAATATTGTGAACATTGATGCAGATCAAATAATTCAGGATGTGAATGACCCTTTTCAATGGAATAGTGATGTTGACTATATGCCAGTTGTATTTGATTTTTGTAGTGATGATAGTGGTGTAAAATATGACAATTTGACAGATGAATCAACCAAACTGGATTATTTGCTGAAACTCATCCCAAATGACTTTTTTGTGAAAATTGCAGATGAAACAAACAATTACTATCAACAAATTATTCAAGCAATCAATCTACCAGGAAACTCTAGACTGAACAAGTGGACTGACATCAACTCAGGTGATCTTTATGTGTTTCTGGCTTTGACAATACTTATGACCAGAAAAAAAAATTGAAAATACATGAGTATTGGTCCACAAATCAGCTCTTATCCACCCCAATTTTTTCAGAAGTCATGCCACAAAACAAATACCTCAATATACTGAGTATGTTACATTTTTCCTCTCCAGTTGAAGACAATAACAATAAACCAAAAGATAACCTAAGAACATTGAGGATTGTTGTTGATCACTTTTGTGAAACATTCAAGAAGAGGTTCAAACCATTCCAGAATTTGTGCATTGATGAAAGTCTTGTTCTTTTCAAAGGGAGGTTGGGGTTCAAACAATTTATTCCAGCAAAACGGAGTAGATTTGGGATGAAATTATTTGTGTTATGTGATGTAGAAACTGATTTCATCCTTGATTTTATTATTTATGTGGGGGCAGGAACTGAAATCACCAATGATTTCAACATTGGGATGTCTGGATCAGTAGTGACAACTTTACTGAAAGACTTTCTATGTAAAGGACACTCTGTGTACTTGGATAATTGGTACTCAAGCCCATTATTGTTTACAAAACTTCATGAACTCCAAACAAATGCATGTGGTACAGTGAGAAAAAATAGAAAATTCTTGCCAAAGCTAACAAAAAAGTTACAAAGAGGAGAAATTGAATCAAGTAACACATTGAACCTCCTTGCATTGAAGTGGATGCATAGGAAGGAGGTGTGGATGCTGACAACACTTGATTCAAATCAGTGTATTGAAACAACTCAACGAAATGCAAAAAAGATGAAGCCAGTTTGTGTTGAAGACTACAATCAAAATATGGGAACTGTAGACAAGACCAACATGCTTTTATGCAATATAAAATGCATGAGAAAATCCATGAAGTGGTACAAGAAATTAGTTTTTCATTTGTTTGATTTGGCAGTACTAAATGCTTTTTCAATGTTCAAGACAAAAACAGGACAACACATTCAACTTGCTGATTTCCATCTAAAAATCATCACCCAATTGATCCAGAGGTTTCATGTCCCATCTCAAAGGCAAGGAAGAACATCAAGGTCACTGGAAACACCATTGAGGCTGACAGCAAGACATTTCCCTGCAACTGTTCCTCCCAATGAGAAGAAGAAAAATCCTCTAGGAATTTGTGTTGTTTGTGCACATACCAAAAAAGACACACCAAAGAGGAGAGAGTCACGCTACATGTGCAATGTGTGCAATGTTGGACTTTGTGTAGTACCCTGCTTTGGGATATATCATACCATGAAAAATTATTGAGACACATTGCCAATTATATACTACAGTATTTTATACATTTTATTTCATCTTTTCTATCACAACCTGATTTTTTTCAATTGTATGAATAACAACCAGTAATAAGAATTCACTTTTTTCAAAACCATGCCAAAAAATTTTTTCTGAACCAAATCAAAAAATTATGCTTAGAATTGAAAGATAATATGGATATAGTTAAAAAAATATCATTTTCACTTGAAGTTCCCGAAAAAATTAATTTGGTCCAGCAGAGTCAACTTTTGAAAATTAATTCGGCAGTGAATGGTAGCAAAAGTCATGACTGTATATATATGGGCAAGGCAGTTAAAGGGTTAATATTTTGTGAAACTTGACAGAGCATGAAAAAAATTGTTATCTAAATATACAAGGATATTTCTACATCAAAAAAGTATTGAATAATGTTGAATATCATTCAAATTAACTATAAACAATCCAAGTTTGATTTGACAAAGTCCAATTTGAAAAAAAACAACCAATTATTTATAAAAAATCTATAACATGTGGGGTGTATACCACCCCTGTGTGTCCTTTGTGTCCCATGATTTCAAGTGTGTCTCCAGAGGGATATTAATGCTGAAGAAATGGTGATTGATTATGATACAGAGACTTTGATTAGTAGCCCAGCTCCTTCACTTACAGAATTGCAGGTGAGTTTTGAATTTCATAATTTTTTGTGTAAATTAATGATTGTTGTAACATTTATGAGATTTAATAGAGAATACTACTGATGTTGATTATTTTTACTTTTGATGAAGAAACTTTGCTTTTGGTTTTGGCATTGAAGAACAAGAAAAAAATGTGAAATATGATATAACCTAACTTAGTTAGTTGATTAATCAGCTTTTATAGGAGACAGTTTTTTAATTAGAAGTTTAGTTGCTATTTGTATT
Organism: Sogatella furcifera; assembly: GCA_017141385.1. Lineage (NCBI taxonomy): Eukaryota > Metazoa > Arthropoda > Insecta > Hemiptera > Delphacidae > Sogatella > Sogatella furcifera. Next base: position 19,695,808 of record CM029552.1, on the reverse strand, counting down.
CATTGGAGTTTTTCAGTTTATCTGCAGAATGAGTTAATAGGCTACTTGATCTTAGAAACTACTTGATTATTGTGACTAGCACAACATAACAGATAAAGAAACTTCTTGAGAATATTGAAAGTTTGATTGGGAAAAAGACCAAGACTTTAGGCAGTGTAGATTTTGTTAGAAGCATGTTATGCTCTATGTCTATTTTTTAGTACAAAAAATATAGATGTTAAATGTATTCAATTATACTATTACTTCACTTTCAATTTTTATCTCAAAATTCTATTACCTATGGAAATATACGTATTCTTATGAATTTCTTGACAGTGTAACATTTCTATTTTTATAGTATAAATGTTTTGTACCAATCAAATGTATAGACTATTTGTTTTATTTTCAGATGATTGATCCTTGGATTAGCCACATAATTGAAAATGATGACATTCAAGTTATTCCATTTCAATTGGGAGAAAATATTGAAGGTAATCCATCAAAGTAATTTTATACCTTAGCTTGTGTTAATATTCAAAATAATTTCTTCCTTATAACTTGAAGCATGTTATTAGATAGATCTAGACAGAAACTATTCAAAAGTGTAGACCATTGTAGCTTCCAACTAGACAACATGTCAGATCAATAGAGTTAACACCCATTTAAACTTGCTGAAGATTGATGAGAACTATTTTTTCAAACAAGCAACAGTTCAGTATTATTATATATTGAAATGGACAGTGGCAGTAGACACAGGATATTTCCTACTTCCCCAACTGATATGTATGCATGAATGGTTACAAAATAATATCAGCTTAATATTATGATTATTGTACTCAATATGTTAACAACATCAATTTATCTAGTATATTAGAAATAAAATAAGATAACAAAAGATTTGGAACTTATAACAGACATTTTGTGTGCGTCTTTTTGCAGTAATTTAATATTTTTGACTTGAACTTGAATTAAATGTGAGTTATGAATTTTGCATGGAAGTTATCTTTTGATCTTCATATTCCATTCAAATTACATTCTGTGGAAACAAAGATGTATCTACATAGAGGATATTATTTTTTATGTTGCAGAATCAACTGATCCTTCAAGGACTTTGAAAACTTGTAGAAATCCAATCGACTGTGAAGATGAAAATGAAGATAAAATCCAGCCTATTCACCAACCCCATCAGAAATTTCAGATGACAGTATGTTTAAAGAGAGCTATAATGTTGAACCGATTGAGGCACAAGATGTGGGTGAGAATGAAAATCCTACATCAGTTGAAAATAGAAATTTGGTGCCTTACAGTGACACAGAATCTGAAGAAGATAGGATACACATAAAACTATTGAAAAAAGTATTGACTCTGAGGAAGGAACAGAAAAGAAAAGGAGAAATATGACAAATTGGACAAGAAGTAGGTCTAAAGTTTGTAGAAGTTTGGATTGTTCTCAAAATTACAGTGATGAAAAATGAAGAGAGATCAATACAGCATTTTGGTCATCAGGATCTTATGGAAGAAGAGGTGATTTTATTTGTAAATATGTAAAAACCAGTGCTGTTTCAAGGAGACGACCAACAACTGACATTAATAAGAAAATTAAGAAACAAAATTCATTCAAATAATATTTGCCTGGCCATACATAGAGTATGTAAGTCATTTTTTCTCATAACTCTTGACATTAGTCAAAAAACTGTTCACGTCACCAAAAGAAAAGAGATGCACAATGCTTCTATTATACATGATGATAAGAGGGGAAGACATGAGCCAAAAAATAAGACTCCCGTAAATTGCCTTGATTCTGTTAGAAAGCATATAGAGTCCTTTCCTAAGATGGAAAGCCATTACTGTCATGCTACCTCAAAAGGACAGTATCTTGCAGCAGATTTGAATTTGACCAAGATGTATGAGCTGTATGTGGAGGAATGTAGTAAGGAAATGATTATTCCTGTGAAGATTCATGTTTATAGGGAAGTATTCAATACAGAATACAACTTGTCTTTTCATCATTCCAAAAAGGATACATGTCAAATCTGTGAGAAGATTAAGAATATGTCAGAGGGAGAAAAAAATGATAACCAAGAAAATTTTGAAAATCATATCATGAACAAGAACCTAGCCAGCCAAGATAAAGAAAATGATAAAGAAAAGGCAAAAACTTGCCCAACATTTAAATCATTTACTTTTGATTTACAATCAGTAGGGTGTACCGTCCATGTTCACTCCATGTTCTGAAGTATCCAGTTTTCTTTACTCAAGGAAATTCCGTTCATATAACCTCACATTTTATGACCAGGGCAATGGAAATGGCAAATGTTACTTCTGGACAGAAACAAATGAAAAAAGAGGGCCTGATGAAATAGGCTTAGCAATTTACTCTCTTTTGAAAAAATTGCCTACAAATATTGAGCATGTTTCTTTTTTTCCAATTCATGTGGTGGTCAAAATAGAAACAGATACATTTCAGCAATTCTGCTGCATGCAGTTTGCAACCTTCCATTGACCACAATTGATTTAAAATTTTTGGAAACTGGTCACACCTAGAAGGAGGCTCTATGCATAGTAGCATAGAGTCAGCTAAGAAAAATTGTCCAGTCTAATTGCCTATAGAATCCCAATGAGCAGAAAAATATTTTTTCTACAACTGCACGTAAAACAAGATTTTACAAGCTGAATTCTCCTTGTAAAGAAGCCCATTTCTGAGGAGAATCTTCATTACGCTTGCTAACCATCTGCACATGTGCAGTGGAATTACTTTACACTTGCTAAGCAACTGTGCATGAGCAGTAGAGATACTTTACACTTGCTAATCAGCTGATCATGGCTCGCCAAAAGAAGGTCAGGTGGAGTCATATCATAACCTAACAAAAGTCAACAATGTCTGATTGTACCTGTACCAGTAATTACACAAGAGTAATTCAATAGTTCACAGTATTTGAGGACTGAAAAAACTGTAGATTAACCCATTTGGACCTGGTGGCTTCGATTGTAACCATTACACTTTTTGTATGATTGCTGCTGCTGAATAAAAAATTACTCACTTGTGGCCGACTGGCTACGTTTGTAATCATTGCTTTTGAGCCGCTCATGCCATCTATTGGTTGAAAAAAAAACTGTTTTCAATGCCTTCTAAAGTCAAAAGGATGACTATGCAAAGCTCCTATACTTGTCTATAATTCAATATTTTATTGTGAACTTCCAGTTTTTTCTAACTTTTTGAAATTTTTTATATATGTCAATAGTATATTTCCACATACATATGACATAAAAAGATTGAATTATTAGCTGTTGATGAGATTCTTCAGGCATTTAAGTATATGGGTACATTTGTAGCCAACCGGTCTGAACCAAGTTTGTAAAATCTAACCTAAATTTAGTTGAGCGGTTTGTTTACTTGTGAGTAATGTGTTCTGATTCGTGCTTACTATATTTTATTGTGTTATTTTAGTGTTGTTAGTTGTGATTTGTTATATTATTTCGAGATGTATCTTTGGGAATTCCTTATTGACAAATAGTATCAGAAATAACTCAAGAAAAATGTAGTTATCAACCACATCATGACTGATGAAACAGTGCTTTCTAGAACTTGACTGTACACAGGTGCCAAAACTAAATTTTTCTCTGTATTTAGGCTTTTGGACTCTTTTTTATATAATTCCACCTTGGAAATTTGCAAATAAGTATTCTGTTTTTTGTATGAGATATGGATTGTTTCATAAAAACATTTGTATAGGGTTATGGTACTGCATGAACTTTTGATATTAGGCCTGTAGTCCTACTTACTTATCAACTACCACCAGTTCTTTTTTGTGATTTGCTTCTGAATTGAACTTTTTATCTCATCATGGAGCCTAGCACAAGTAAAAATAGGGATCACAATAGTGATTTTGAAAATATTTTGAATGATGATTGCATATTAGAGTTGCTAGGAGATGGTAATTTGTCTGAGCTGAGTGATCTAGAAAATGAGGAATTAGATGACATTTCAGTTGATGAAGGGCCCAGTCATCAAAATACCATAGAACTCAGAATAGGAAGTGATGTTCTAAAATAAGATTGTGAACCACTGGAAGAGAGTGTTGAAGAGAGTGACCATCAAGCCTCTGTAGTTGAAGACACTATAACCAATCCATTAGAAGATAGGGAGCCCAATAACAATGAAGATAATAAAGATGGTGTTTTCAACTTCAACTTGGTGAATAAAAAAAATGTTAAGTGGAGGCATCAATCCATAGATCATGTTGATGATGAATGGGAGGGGTTAGAACTTCCGGAAATAGATGAGCTGTCTTCCCCATTGGAATACTTCCAAAGGTATTGTCCAGACAAGTTATTTGACTTGATGTAAGAAATGACCAATATCTATGCTCTACAAAATAATGTCACCAAATTTCAAATTGACCAACACAAATGAAATAAAAACTGGTAGCATTGCACATTGCAACAGCAATTTATAAATTCAAAAGAATAAGAATGTACAGGGATTCAATGCTAAAATTCAAATTATTCACAGATAACATTTTTAGAGTTCGTTTTATTGAACTGCGTAGCAATTTGCATTTGGTCAACAATCTTGAAGTCCCCAAGAACAACACAGATAAATTCTACAAGGTTCGACCTCTTTACAATAGTATTCGTGACAGATGTTTGAAAATTGAAGTAGAAGAAATACTAAGTGTAGACAAAGCAATGATTGCATTCACTGGTCGATTAGCAGTAAAGCAGTATATCAAGAACAAGCCCAGTCCATGGGGGATAAAAATATTTATGCTCTGTGGAAAAAGTGGTCTATCTTATGACTATCATTTATCAGGGTGCCACTACTGAGATTTCTAATGACATTCAGAAAAATGTAGGTTTGGGGCCCAGTGTAGTTCTCAAGTTAGTTGATAGGTTCAAAGGTGAAAAAGGGCATAAGTTGTACTTTGACAACTACTTTTCGTCATATAATCTTTTCCATATCCTAAATGAGTTGAAAGTCAAAGCAGCAGGGCTGTGAGGGTTAACAGATTCCTCAACCCTCCTCTCCTGTCAGATAAGGAGGCCATGAAAAAAGGACGAGGTTTCTGTGATGAAGTGTGCAGTCTGGACAATGTAAGACTGGTCAAATGGATTGACAATAAGTTGGTAGTTGTAGGGTCCAATTATGTAGGAGTAGGCACTACTGATGAAGTTGAACGATGGGACAAATCCAGAAAACAATACACTACAGTTGTTCGGCCTGAAGTAATCAAGGATTACAATCATGGAATGGGTGGCGTTGATCTGTTTGATCAGTCAATGAGCTACTATAGAATATTTCTGAGGTCAAAGAAGTGGCCACTCTGTATGATCTTCTATGGAATAGATATGGCAATAGTTCAAGGCTGAAAGGAATACAATAGAGAAGCTGAAAGTTTGAAAGTTCCAAAGAAAAACATGATGGATCTTCTTGAATTCAGGATAAGAGTGATGGATGGTCTACTTTTGGTAGGGAGATCAGTACCCACAAGTAAACGTGGTCGTCCATGCAATACTCCTCCAACAATGTGGTTCAACAGAGACAAGGAGAGAAACGACCCCTCCCAGAGGTTCAATTTGATAGTGTAGATCATCTCCCCATCCATAGTGATGAAGTATTACCTCAGAGGTGTAAATACCCAAAGTGTAAAGGGAGGTTAAGGACGGTGTGTGAGAAGTGCAATGTCCACCTTTGCTGGACAAATGAAAGAAATTGTTTTCAAAACTTCCACAAAAAAAACTGACTTTTCATCAAACTAGAGGTGGGCTTTTGTAAATAGTTTTTAGAGTAGGAGGAGTGAAGGATGAATGGGTGAAGTTGTTGAATGCATTAAATTTCTTTTATCTAATTTGAATAGTATGTATTCAATGATCAGTATACCCAATCAGTACATGATCAGGATTACCCAAAGCAATATCATTACTTAGCATTGAGACCAAATGGCTACAATTGTGACCATAATGATATCTTGATAAGGGAAAATGATACAAGAATAATTTCTTCTTCTAAATTCATTAAAAAAATAATAATGAAGAAAATTCAACAGAGAATTTTTTTTGTTGAAATTAGAAATCCAGGATTGAATGAGTTAACAGGTTTGTGCAGTTGTAGAAAAAATATTGTATGTAATTCATGCGTAATGCTTCTTTATCGCTCTTGCAAAATTATCACGCTCAGCTATGCGTTTTGCATAAATGTTTTGTGCAAGCAATAACGTTGCGCATTATGCTCTCAATACATAAATAGCTATTTTCCTACAGCTATGTTAGAAAGTTGCTGTTCCTGCATTGATTACAATACCCAAAATCTACTTTTCTGCACTCCAGACTTGCAACTTAGCATCAGTTTTGTGAATCATTTCAGGCTAGTAAGTCTATTATGCTCATGAAATCATGTTGGTATCACTGGCAAAAGTTAACCTAAAATAACCTCTAACAAACCCCAACAGGACAATTTTTATTTCAATTCAACCTTTCACATTCAATATGGTAGCTGTAGGAAAAATTTAATGAGTAATACAGGCACAAAGTTTCTTGCTGCACTCAAGAAACTATTCTGCACTTGCCTGCAGCTCGTGTGTAAGTGTTTCTCTTGATGCAGCAATATCACACTTTGAACACTGATACACAAATAACTATTTAGATATTATGCAAATATCATCCAGTATTGCAAAAAATATTTATAAGTATTGTAACGTTTCAAAGCCCAACTGGGAGTTATTGATTTATTTATAGAGCCTTACTGTTACAAAGTGTTGCTGCTGTTATCTGGTACCGCTATCTTAAGAGATAAGAATTTATTTGCGCTATTGAGGGGATTGTCACCTGTATTTATTTGAAATGCAAATTATTCGTAATACTAGAAGTTATTACGTCTAGGCTCACTAATTTGATGGATCCTAACCTATTTCTTGTGTTGTCAACATCAGCTGGTTTGCCAGCAAATATACTTGTCAGCGTTTGTTCAATTACCAACCTATGGCAACTTGTAACAATGGAATAATTAATTATATTATTTGCTCAATATAGCTTCTTACATCATATAGATGGGATTATTTATCACCTGTGATCTTAAAGCTTTAATATTTGTCTCTATGTACCTGATTTTTGTCATAGCCTAGTCACATACTACCTTATCACATAAGCAAGAAGCCGGTATGCAGAAAGCCTATTATGTAAATTGTTTGCATTCCTCACTATATAAAGGTTTTATTCAATTATCTGTAATATTTGTAGTGTTTAAACACACTTTATAGTTTTATAGCAAGTCAAGCCATATTTAACTATTGTGATTTAGTCAATGCTTATTGGCTCCTTATTCAAATATGGATACTTAAATTATAGATTTATAGGAAAATAAATAACTAAATTGTGTATATAATATATTTATTGGAATGTAGGTTAGCGTTGTAAGTATTTGATACATAAAATTGCTGTATTTAGTTTGTTATAATAAGTTTTTTAGGCTTATTTGAAAATTGTCTTTTTGAAATTGCCGCTCTAGAAAGAGTCAATATTATCACATTGGCACATACTGTAGTCTAGATGGGGTCAATTGAAAGGAAATGGTCACTTTGCTTTCTCTCATCTTCTGCTTGAGACCGGCTGAAGCAGACCAAGATGACCAAGTCCTGTTGAAAATTAAATGTGGCATTAGTGGCATAGTATTTTGCAAATGATTTTTTAACAACTTTATCCCCTTCTGGAGATGCCATTCCAGGGTCTACTACATATTTAAATTCGACGTTTCCCTGAGACAAGATTGACCATTCTAAGGAGGCCAGGATTTGTTTGCACCAACCTATCTGCACACGTGAGTGATGAACAGTTAGTTCTTCGTAATTAATTACCCAGAGCTCTGGTTGAAGTGCAACCATATTAGTCAAAATTTAATATACCCATGGTGGATAGGTATGGGAACTATGTTATAACATGCCTGGTAAAGACAGTAATGTTATCGTGATTTCATCCTTACCCCCACCTCCTCTTCATCGTAGAAGGAAGCAGCCAAAGCAGCTTCCCCTCCAGTTCCAGTTGGCATGTTGTTCACGAAACTCAACATCGTTGCTTTTGCAGCCCGGCTTTCAACTGTATTTTCTTCAGTTTTCAAGTGAGTTTTCGCGTTTTATAATCACACAGCTCTTTTCTTTTGTTCACCCGGTCCTCCACCTGTGAAATTCAATTCTAATCAACCAATTGGTCCTCCTGGATTAGATCAGTGTTTTTTGGAAATGCATTACCATTGTCAGTGTCTGTACGTGTCGTGTTATTTAGATGTTTTTAAATGTTAAAGTCCTGTTGTTTTGAGCTGTGTGATTCGGTAGTGCGAACTCAAAGTGAAAATTCCGTTTATTTCAACTCAATGCATTGCACGGTTCAAAAGTTATTGAATTTCAAAGTTTCAACCCAAGCCATAGTCGGACATTTGCAATTATGTTTCCCTTCAAAATCGATCAATTATCTAATTTCGTTAATGATCGGCAAAATTGTTTAAGCAGTGTCACGGATCGATCCCGTGAATCAATCAACGTCAAGTGCAGGAAGGAGAGAGAGCTACTCACGCAACGAAGCCAAGCAGACGACCACAACAAGGCCTGTATCAACCTTTCTTATTCCATTCCTTGCACATTGTGTATCGTTCTCGCTTGCAACGACTTCGCAACCGTTTCAGTATCACCTCCTCTCATTAACACAAATTAGTTTCGATAGGTTGAGTGCGCTACTGCGCTGTGTCTGTATTATCAGCTGGACAGTTACAGTTACGCTGTTAGTTCTGTTGTGACATTGACTGATTTCTAAGCCTCAACTCACAATGTCAGACCATGGAGATACCGCTAATGAATTGATTATTTTATACAACTCAAAATGCAACCGCCCAGAAACTAATACCAATTTTACAGTCAAAGCTAAGGATCCCACTATGGAGTTGAAGCTTTCAACAATAAAAGAGAAACAGAATTATTATCAAAATAGAGTCAGCAATCAAATCCTTATCAAACAATCCCTGAGCGTATGATTCTAGATTTAAGAAATGATTTTCAAACATTTGAATCAATTCAAGACAACATCACAGAACTTGCTTTATTAACTGATTCAGTTGATGAGAATTATGATGTTATGGGCAAGAAGTTTCTTGAACTCTATGGAAGGTACACTTCATTTTGTAAACAGCCAACAATTGAAACTGTACAGCAGACCAATCCTAGTTCTAACATCAATTTACCACAAATAAAGCTGCTTAATTTTAATGGAGATATTGAACAGTGGATCGAGTTCTTGAACATGTTCAATGCGATTATTCATACGAATAGATCACTTTCAGATATAGAAAAATTTTCATTATCTGAAATCCAATGTGTCAGGCTCAGCCGCTCAAATGATAGCTCATTTGTCTCTATCAAATGAGAATTATCTTATCGCCTACACTCAGTTGTGTGACAGATACTCGAATCCAAGAAGATTATGTTCAGATACATCGATCAGTTACTAGAGTTTAAGCAAATAGATAAGCCCGATTACTTGTCATTAAGAACATTTGTTGACACTCATTCGGTTTGTATTTCTGCTCTCAAAACACAGCAGATTCCCGATTTGAGTGACTTTATTCTGTTGTCGCTGTGTTTAAACCATTTGGATAAACGAACTCGGCTTGAGTTTGAAAGTAAGATAGCTGATGTCATTCCTAAATATGAAGACCTAATGAACTTTTTAGTGTCTAAAACTCGTATGTATGAGTTAGTGAACCCTTCAACTACACTTCAAACTGCAAGAAATATTGAATTTCGGTCTACTCGCTCAAATGAAAATAAATCTGATAAGAGATTTTCACTAGTTGCAAGTGATAATTCTTCAACTGTCAAACCTAATCAAATTGTCAAGTTAAAACCGCTTCAGTGTAGTGTATTGTGGATCAGAGGATCATAGTATTTATTCATGCCAACTATTTGTCAACTTGTCTGTCAATCAAAAGTATGATTTCCTCAAACAAAAAAATCTATGTTTTCAATGTTTTGGGACTCATAATCGTGTTCAGTGCAAGTCACAAAAAACTTGTAAACTATGCAATTCTAGTAACCACCATACATTATTGCATGCTCAGAAGGAAAAGACCCCTGCCACCATTGTGTGTAACACTTCAAGTCTATCCATTTCAGAATCATCTCTATGTCTACTTGGCACCGCTAATGTTGTTGTTTTCGACTCTTTCAATAAGCCACATATTGCGCGAGCTATTCTAGACTCAGCTTCACAAATAACCGCTGTTACAAAGGAGCTAGCAGATAAATTGAATTTGAAATCTACTTATTCATCTCAAAAACTCATTGGCATCGGTACTAAAACAACAAGTACAATGGGTTAACTTAACTATCTCTTCACAGCTTCAGCCGAATTTCAAGTTGAATACTAAAGCTACAGTGCTATCAGTCATAACATGTAATCAGCCCTCTGTTTCATTGAACGCTGAAGATTTTAAGCATTTTTCAAGTCTGAGATTGGCTGATGAAAAATTCTATGTGTCAGGTAAAATTGATCTGCTCATAGGAGCTGGCTCATTTCTACATACTCTATGTACTCAAGATCACGAAGTCACAAAGTTTTATCAAAATTCTCCAGGAGCCTTGAGCACGGTTTTTGGCCATGTTATCATTGGAAAAATAAATTCTAATGAACCCACATCACAATCAGATTTAGCTACCAGCCTTCTAACCTATGTAGAACCAGTTAATCAGTTGCTCCAAAAGTTTGGGAAATTGAAGAGATATCTATCAAAACTGAGGAAGACCCGTCTCATGTGTATTGTGAAAACCTATACACAGAAACTACAACTCGTGGCCTTCAGGTCGTTATGAAGTAGCGTTACCATTCAAAACTCAGAATGTGGCTTTAGGTGAAAACCGAAACTCTTCAATGAAAAAATTCCTCACTTGAGAAAAGACTAGCATCAGACAACTCTGTTAGCAAACAATATCACGATTTCATGAGCCAGTATATTGAGTTGGAGCACATGTCCAGAGCTTTAACTTCGTCGAACTATGTAATACCGCACCACTGTGTTCAAAAGGCAGACAGCTCCACAACTAAATTACGTGTCGTTTTCAATGCATCAGCATCTTGCAACAATGGAGAAGTGCTCAATGAATCTCTTACGGGCCCCAAGCTCCAAAACGAGCTTAGTCATATCTTATTAAGTTTCAGAACTCACAAAGTGGCAATTACATCAGACATTAAAATGATGTACAGGCAGATATCAGTGAGAGAAGTTGATCGTAAATTTCAGCACATATTCTATCGACCAACACCACAAGAAGAACTGATAGAATTTGAACTCAATACTGTCACGTATGGTATGACTTCAAGTAGTTTCCTTGCTCAAAGAACATTGCTTCAATTAGCCAGCGATTATGAAACTGAATTTCCTTTGGCTGTCAATGCCATCCGTCAGCATACTTATGTCGATGACGTGGTTAGTGGCGCTTTCAGTTTGAGTGAAGCTAAATCACTTATCTCACAACTCAATCAATTGATGCTGAAGGGTGAACTCCAACTGCGAAAATGGTCATCTAACGTGAGAGAAGTAATTGAAGAATTTCCCGATGAAATGTTAGAAAATCCCCTTGCCTTTTCTGATACCACTCAACGAATTAAAGTACTTGGTTTCGTTGGAATCCATCAACAGATGCCTTTTCATACGCAGTCACACCATTCATTGAAAAACCAACAAAACGCACAATACTGTCATACACAGCCAAATTGTTTGACCCGCTTTGGGCTGTTATCTCCTGTTGTATTCTTATTCAAGTACTTTTTGAAGCTATTGTGGTTGTCTAATCTCGATTGGGATGATCCATTAAGTGAAGATTTAACCCGTCAGTGGAGTCGTATATCAAGTACAATTGTGTCACTCGCCAACGTTCATATTCCTCGTCACATTGACACTACACACGTGAGTGTATCATTACTCGGTTTCTGTGATGGATCAGAAAAAGGTTATGGTGCATGCGTCTATATTCATATCTCTTCAAACAGCCAATTCATATCAATGAATCTTATCATGGCAAAAACAAGAATCTCACCTGTAAAAACTCTTACTATTCCAAGATTGGAATTATGCGTGCTCTATTACTGTCAAAATTATATAAAATTGTTTTACCTCAGTTCGAAAAATGTATCTCCAACACACGGCTGTACTCTGATGCAAAATTAGTATTGAATTGGCTCAGAACTCCAAGTCATAAACTCAAGATCTACGTGAGCAACCGAGTCACACAAATACTTGAATTGACATCACCAGAAAATTGGTTTCATGTACCTACTGATTGTAACCTCATGATTTGGCCTCTAGAGGTATTTCAGCACAAGATATTGTAGACAACTCCTTGTGGTGGCATGGACATCAATCGTTCCACGTGCAATTTGAGAAATTGATTATATCAGAGGTTGATAGGATTGAAGATGACTCAGAATTGAAATCTCAACTTTCAATTCTCACAACTACAATAGTTGAGAAGTCTCACGCTCTCAAGTGCTTCAAAATATTCCAACCTTCACAAAGCAACACGTATATTTGCGTTTGTGTTGCGATTCATAAAAAATTGTAAGCTGAAGGAAGCACACAGGCACAATCTTCGCAGCCATAGACACAATCGCGTTACCACCTCTCTGCATCTGTCTGTTGCTGAATGTCGTGCAGCACTATTGAGTATTGTCAAACTTACTCAAGAGTTCTATTTCATTGACACTTTCAAGCTTCTCAACAAGGAAGAAACCCGCCGCGAGAATTACACTCTCTAGCACCATTCATTGATCCATCCGGTTCTCTCAGGTGGGCGGACGTCTCAAACGATCCTGTCTTCCGTATGACAGCCGTCACCCACTGCTGCTGCCAAAATCATCTCACCTCAGCACCCTCATCTGCGACCAGATGCACCGAGATCATTACCACGTTGGCCCTTGCACTACTCAATCACTTGTTGCGCTAAGTATTGGATCATCTCGGCGCGTAACCTGATAAGAAGCCAAATACGTAATTGTGTCCACTGCACTCGTATGCAAGCCCAACCTAATCAGCCAGTGATATCTGATCTTCCAGACTTTCGTGTAGCGATCGTTCCCATTCACCCATGTTGGCGTTGACTTCATGGTCCTTTCTGTACAAAATGCAGCCCACTAAAAAGACAAAATTATACAAAAGGCTATCTCGCACTTTTTATTTGCCTGGCTGTAAAAGCGATTCATTTGGAATACGTGTCAGAATTAACAACTCAGGCCTTTCTTGCTGCATTTGACAGATTCACATCACGCCGATAGGTCTACCATCGCATATGTACTCTGACAACGGTTTGAATTTTGTTGGAGCCGCTAAACACTTATCAGATATTTCCAAATTCTGTCTGATAATAATACTGAGATATTGAATGGACTTGTCCAACGTGAGGTAACTTGGCACTTCAATCCACCAGTTGCCCCAAACTTTGGGGGAATTTGGGAAGCTAATGTTAAAACTGCCAAGGTGCTACTAAAAAATCAGGTTTGTGACACACCAATGACTATGGAGGAATATTGCACTGTTTTTTCTCGTATTGAGGCCATTATGAATAGCCGTCCGCTGCTAGAACCCTCCCGGATCCCAACGAAACACGCCACTATTGACGCCTGGTCATTTTTTGATTGGACGACCACTGCTTGAAGCCGTGGAGCTCCTCTAAATGAATCCACCTCAACTCGGCAACGTTGGACTCACCTGCGTCAATTAGTACAGTCGTTCTGGCGTCAATGGAAATCTGAGTATCTACAAACACTCATTCAACGAAATAAGTGGAAAACTCCAACAGAAAACATCAAGGTTGGACAAATTGTGCTTATAAAACATTTGAACACTGCACCTACATTATGGCCTATTGGAAAAATTGAAAGTATTTCCTGGTCAAGACAAAATAATAAGAGTAGCGCCAATCCGCACAGCCGGGCGGTACGCTCATCCGACCTGTGAACAAACTTATAGTATTGCCAGTAGTCTAAATCTCGGCAGCCCCTTCTGAGCCTTGTGTAAATATTCGATTATCGTCTACACCGCTTCGTGTAAAATCAATCAGTGTCTTTGTGTGCATCGTATGTGTGATATCCGCTTCGTTTTATATGCTAAATCTCAAATAAACAAGTACATTTTCCTCGATAAAACTCCGATGTAGTTTTAGGTGGGCGGTTGGTAAAGACAGTAATGTTATCGTGATTTCCTATCCTTACCCCCACCCTCCCTCTTCATCGTAGAAGGAAGCAGCCAAAGCAGCTTCCCTCCAGTTCCAGTTGGCATGTTGTTCACGAAACTCAACATCGTTGCTGCTTTGCAGCCCCGGCTTTCAACTGTATTTTCTTCAGTTTTCAAGTGAGTTTTCGTTTATAATCACACAGCTCTTTTCTTTTGTTCACCCGTCCTCCACCTGTGAAATTCAAATTTAATCAACCAATGCCTACACCACAAACCCACAGGTTCATGAATGTGGAGACTTGTAAGGAATGATTATTCTGTGATATTTGAAATTTATATATTTTATAATATATGATATTTGAATATATATATTTATTTATCAACAATATTTTCAATTTGCTCTGTAGCCTAGAGTTGGGCAGAAGAATATATTAATATATTTATACTTTAAATTGATTACCTTTTTTGAATTTCACCTAAGTGGCTGGTTCATGAAAAGTTAAATTATCCATTTAGCTTTTCAAGAATTAACATTAATTTTCAAGAATTATATGATATATATGTTGAACAAACTCATAATGGATTTTCAGGAGTGGGGACTTGAAGTGAACATGGATAAAACAAACTATTTGAATGTTGGAGGCATGAGGCAAGACTTACAGATTTTGGAGTTATAAGAATGGTCACACAATATAATTACTTGGGTGTTACATTAAATGGGGATGGTGGAGACAATAAGGATATTTCAAGGAAAATAGGAAAAGGAAAGAATATAATCAAGGCACTGCATCCAATTCTGTGGAATAAAACACTGACAAAAATACAAAAATAAACATATATCAGGCTATGATAGAGCCAATAATGACGTATGGATTGGAGGTGTTGGTCATGGATCAAAGACATGCTGCAAAATTACTTGCCGCAGAAATGATGTACTGGAGGAGATGCGCTGGCTTATCATTGTTGAATAAAGTAAGAAATGAGGTTATTAGAGAGCAGATGAATGTGAAAGAAAATATACTAAGTAGCATTGGTAAGAAACAGGTAAAATGGTATGGCCACCTTTGCCAAATGAATATGGAAAGAATTCCATTGAGAGTCTTCGAATGGACTCCAAACCAGCATAAAAAGTGGGGGAGGCCAAGGAAAATATGGATGACAAATTGAAAAATAAATAAATATCAAACACCCTTTTTTTGAAAACTTTAAATTTTCAATGACATTGAAAATGGGCTTAGATCCCGAAACATGTATGTGTGTTTTATAATTTTTAAAGTTTTCAAAAAAAGGGTGTTTGATATTTATTTATTTTTCAATTATTTTAAACAGCCCTGTTTTAAAGTTCTTTATGGATGACAAATGTTCAGCAGGAGATGGAGAGTAGAGGTTTGCGGGAGGAGGACTGGAGAGATGGGAATAGATGGCAAAAGGGATGCAAGAAGCGACTGTAAGTTGCAAAACTAAAAGAATTAACAACAATAATTGACTTAAATTAAGGGTAAAATACCCACCATAGATAATAAGTCATTTTCTAAGCTTTCTTTGGTTTATAGCCAATTTATTAATTCACTTGGTTGTTTAGACAGGATTGGTGAAGATGGACATCTCATAAATTATCATTAATTTATTAGATGCCTTGCTTTACTTTTCTTGTTTGATAAAAATTTCTTCTTATTTCAAATTATTTTTCATTGCTTTCATGCAAATATTTACTACTAGATATTGGGATTCTGTATTCACAAAAATCATCACCTTGCTGGAGTCAAGATAGTCAATTATTATGTTGGTTGGATGCCGCCTTTCCCACCAATCTAATTAGACAAGGAACAGAAAATAGCTCTGGTCCAACCTGTATAGGTTCTTCAACCAAGATCGGTCAATATTATCGCAGTGAGAGCAATACTTGTGTTTGCCATTGGTTTCATTGTTATGACCAATTAGACAAACATAAGTAAGGAATTTCTAGCATTCCAATGACTTGTCTATTTGGCATTGGGTGGACGATAAGATTCACCTGATATTCTACTTGGAGTTATTGGCTGAGGCCTGTGAACTGTTTGATTGGAGTGAGAAGGATAGAAACCGTACTCAGATATAGATGAATCTCAATATCTGGTTATTTCATATTAATTTAAATTCAGACTTCAACTGTTTACACAGATGAATACACAGATTTGATAAATTCTTTCAAGTATCATGAATTGTAGTAAATAATTTTCCCTGAGATAAGTGTATTTATAAATCATGTATTTGTTCCTCCTCAAGGAGAATAAAACATGACAGTATGTATATATGTTATTTATATTGTTTAAATATTTGTTCAATATGTTGAAATGTATTTTGTAAATGTGTATGTTGTAAATGTAATTTTCAAAAATCAAGCTCTTGATATTTGACTATTGGGTTTCTGCTGTGATGCTCCAGCTAAAGCATACATTCTTGGCATTATCACTCATACAGGCTATTTTAGCTGCAAGATGTCAAGTAGAAGGTGAAACATTTGAAAAACAGCGCATCTTTGTAGATACAAACTGCAATCCAAGAACTGACTTTGATTTGAGACAAAGAACTGACAAACATTATCAACCAGAAGACAAATCTACTCCTTTAATATACGTACCTCAACTAGATTTTGTAAGGATATTTGTATTAGATTACATGCATTTGGTTTGCTTAGGAGTGGTAAGAACGTTGCTTACAGCATGGACTTTTGGCCCTAGACCTCATTTGTTGTCAGTACAACTACAATCTGCAATATCAAATTCTCTTGTCAATCTAGGTAAACATATTCCAGCAGAGTTTGCACATAGACCTCGTGAGCTGAAATTACTTTTAAGGTGGAAAGCAACGGAATTTCGATCTTTTGATTTATTTTGCACCAATACTTTTACATGACTTACCAAAAAACTCTACAATAATTTCTTATCCCTTCATGTTGCCATCACAATTCTATTGAATCCAACTCATTGTTCAGATAAAGATTTGAGAGAATATAGTAGGCCCTTACTAACTCACTTTGTTCATTGTATGCTCAAATTGTACAGCTATAGATTCCTAACCTATAATTTCCATAATCTTATTCACTTGGTTGATGATGCCAATCATTTCAGTAGCATACTCCCAAATTTTTCATTGAATGTCATCTCCAGCTTCCCTTTCGAAAATAATTTTAAACTTTTAAGAACATTACAAGAGGTTATTCTAAACTCCTTCAGCAAATTGCACGTAGGATAACTGAACTGTTTTCATCTGACCAAATGAAAAATACATACAAGACCAATCAAAATATTTTCTCTTTTAATGATCCACATCAAGACAGTATCTTGCTTCCATCTTGTTGTGAACCGCAGTACAAGTCTGTGAAATTTAAACATTTCAAAATTTGCATCACTAGTCCCAATAATTGTGTTTCCTTGAAGAATGGTGAGATAGTTATCATTGACAACATTGCCTTTTCTAAAGCACTTGATACCGAAGTCATAATTGGTAGAAAATATTTGAGTAAAAATGATTTGTATGGTCACCCTTTGTGCCCAAGTTCAACCCTTGGAATTCACAAAGTGAAAGATTGTCTGAGAGGAAAAAGTTATCTTCTATAGATCACAAAATGGTTCACCTTCCATTTGAAGATGCTCATGCCACTTTCCCATTGATCCATACTTGCATCTCACATTAATTTTATTGATGCATTAGCTTTAGGCACTTCTGTAGATATCAGGTAGTCATATTCAATTTTAGGTTGTAGATTTTTTTATGGATCAGAACAATATGCTATTATAAAAGTGTTGCATTTTTTCGACTGCTATGAAAACGTAAGTGAGGGATTACAATATTGTAAATGCAATTGTGTTAATACATATAGGCCAACTTTTTTCCAAATTGAAGATGAAATCTCTCATCATTATCATCATCATAATCATCCATCTCATTACCCACGCACAAGCCTTTAAGCTCATTCATTCTGAAGGTACTTGGAATTTTTTCAATTTTCAGAAACAATGGACTGTTGTGAAGTTTACCTCTTTGGATGATGAGGGAGATTATGATACAGTACCAAATTCTTGGTTTGTGAATGATACTGAAATTTTATATCCCAACAAGGGGCAAGCAAGTCTACAGAAACTTACAAAAACATCTGCCAAACCACAAGATGACTGGATTACCAAGAAAGTGATGGTGGTTAAAGAAAACTATGGTGAGTTACTGCACAGAGAAGAGAAAAAGTTTATCCTCTGTGGTTACTGTGAATTTTTGAATACTCAATATAATACTTGCTTGACTTTTAATATTTCTTTGATGATGATTGACTATTAACTTTACATTCGATTTAGTTGCAAGTTGCAATCTCACCATGTTTCTCTTTCCTTTCTCCTATTGGATATTTCCATTCATATAATTTCTCTCCCCTGATCAAATTTTTATCCTATCTCTAACATTACTCTGTCTCTTTTAAAAAATAAATCTATTATTAAACTACTTTGTAATATGTTTATGGCATTATAATAAGACTTTTTACTTTTTCGATTTCAAGTTTAGTTCAATAATTAGAATTCAACAATAATTATCAAAATGAACTTTGTAACATTTCAAAGCCCAACTGGGAGTTATTGATTTATTTATAGATCCTTACCGTTACTAAATGTTGCTGCTGTTATCTTGTACTGCTAGCCTAAGCAATAAGAATTTATTTGCGCTATTGAAGGGATTGTCCTTATTTATTTGAAAGGCAAATTATTCCTAGAAGTTATTACGTCTAGGCTCATTATTTTGATAGATCCTAACCTAATTCTTGTTACGTCAACATCAGCTAGTTTGCCGGCAAATATACTTGTCAGCGTTTGCTCAATTGCCAACCTCGTATCAATAGATACTCGTATAGATACTTGCTCAATAGATACTTGTATCAATGGAATGAAAAATTATAGTATTTGCTCATATAGCTTCTTACATCATATAGATGGGATTATTCATCACCTGTGATCTTAAAGCTTTAATATTTGTCTCTATGTACCTGATTTTTTGTCATAGCCTAGTCACACACTACCTTATTATGTAAGCAAGAAGCTGGTATGCAGAAAGCCTATTATGTAATTTATTTGCATTCCTCACTATATAAAGGTTTTATTCAATTATCTGTAATATTTGTAGTGTTTAAACACACTTTATAGTTTTATAGCAAGTCAAGCCATATTTAACTATTGTGATTTAGTCAATGCTTATTGGCTCCTTATTCAAATATTGATACTTAAATTATAGATTAATAGGAAAATAACCAACTAAATTGTGTATATAATATATTTATTGAAATGTAGGTTAGCGTTGTTAGTAATTGATACATAAAATTGCTGTATTCAGCTGTTATAATACGATTTTTGGCTTATTTGGAGATTGTCTGTTTGAACTTGCCGCTCTAAAAGAGTCAATATTTTCACATTGGCACATACTGTATTCTAGATGGGGTCAATTGGAAGGAAACGGTCACTTCACTTTCTCTCATCTTCTGCTCAAGACTGGCTGAGGCAGACCAAGATGTCCAAGTCCTATTAAAAATTAAATGTGGCATTAGTGGCCTAGTATGTACAATCTGATTTTTTTATAACTTTATCCCCTTCTGGAGATGCCATCCCAGGGTCGACTACAAATTTATTTTCAAAGATTCCATGAGACAAAATTTGAGTTTTTGGCCAAAGCCCGACTTATCATTAGGACACTGGTATGCCTTTTGAATGCTTGCTACCATTGGACTCCCAATTGATGACCACCCCAAGGAGGCCTGGATTTGCTTGCACTGACCAATCTTCACACATGAGTGACAAACAATTAGTTCTTTGTTTAAATAATTACCAGAGCTCTGGTTGAAGTGCAACCGTATCAATCAAAATTTAAATAAAATGAGATCTCATTTGTCGAAACTCTTCGAAATTTAATATACCCATGGAGGATAGGTGCATGAACTCTGTTCTAACATGCCTAAGCACCACGAACCCACAGGTTCATGAAGGTGAAACTTAATCATTATTCTGTAATATTTGAAATTTAGTATATTTACTTATTTAAATAAAATCATTTTCAATTCACTCTGTAGCCTACAGTTGGGCAGGAGAATATATTAATATATTTATTCTTTAAATTGATTACATTTTTTGCGTTTCACCTAATTGGCTAGTTCATGAAAGGTTCATGAAAGTATTATCCATTTAGCTTTTCAAGAATTAACTGCAATAGTTAACTTAAATTAAGGGTAAAACACCCACAATAGATAATAAGTCATTTTCTAAGCTTTCTTTGGATTATCGCCTATTTGTTTAATTCACTTAGTTGTTTCAACTGGATTAGTGAAGACAGACATCTCTTGGATTATCATTGATTTATTAGATGCCTTGCTTTGCTTCTCCTGTTTGATAAAATTTCTTCTTATTTTGAAAATCATTTTTATTGCTTTCATGCAAATATTCAATACTGGATATTGGGATTCTGTATTCACAGCATCACTACCTCGCTGGAGTCAGGTTAATCAATTATTATATTGATTGGATACGGCCTTTCCTACCGATCTAGTCAGACAAGGAACAGAAAATAGCTCTGGTCCAACCTATGTAGGTTCTTCAACCGAGATCTGTCGATATTATCTCAGTGAGAGCAACACTTGTGTTTGCCATTGGTTTCATAGATATGACCAATTAGACAAACATAAGTGAGAAATTTTTAGCATTCCACTGACTTGTCTGGTTGGCATTGGGTGGACGATAAGATTCACCAAATATTCTATGTGGGACTAGTGGCTGAGGCCTCTGCCTTACTTGATTGGAGAGAGAGGGGTAGAAATCTTGCTTGGATATATGAGTTCCAATATCTGGTTACTCATTAGTACTTTTAATTCAGACTTTACATATTACAGAGTACACAGATTTGCTAAGTTTCTTATAAGTATCATGAATGGTAGTAGATAATTTTTTCCCTGAGATAAGAGTAGTTATAAATCATGCAGTTGTTCCTCCTTAAGTGGAATAACACATTACAAGATTTGGCTCACCAACATAGGGATTATAGTCCTGAGGAAGTGACCATTACAACCTAAAATCGAAAAATTAGAAAGTCACGCCCCTGGAGAATTGAATTCTCTTTCCAATGACACAATTAACGCAAAATTCTTTCCATGAATTTTCTGTCCATGGCTCTATCTGCTCCAAGACATTGATGAAAATTACAGTGTTCTTATGGGGGGCTTGATTTTGCCATTTGGCAGTTTGCCATCTGCTCTTAATTATAAATTGATACTGTTCAGAATCACTAGACTATGCTTTCATTGCACAGTAAATTTCAAATTTGTTTCAACTCTTCATGTTGAAGTTCAAAAATAACACTTATCATAGGATAGAGGTGCTATGGGATATATATAGGCTAATTCACTTATCAACGTTTCACCTATCCAAAAAGATGAGAATATTGTTTTATTGCTTGCATTATCTTCTCAATATAGGTCTTTCTATTTTGTACAGTTGAACTTTAAAATATTGATTTTTCATTACTGAAAAGCATTGAAGCAATCAATTGTACAGAGTTAATAAAAGTCTTGCTTTTTCATAGACAACTTCAAAAGGAGTTAAAGGGATGCCATTCGGTTCCAAAGGGGCAATTGCTGTCAATCAGCTTGTGAGGCCGAAGAGAGGGGGTTTGGGCGGAGGAAGAAACCAAGTCGACCTCCACCAACTCCGACTCCAACTTTGTCAGAAGACGACACATTTCCTGATTACCAAGAAGTGGCAGCATTGGACAAATTTGATACCTCCCAACATCCAGCAAAAAAGCAGAGAGGTTCTTCTCCTCCAAAGACGATGACAAGGCACTGCACACAAGAGTGTGGAATCAGGAGGAAGATGCATGAGTGCTTCTTTGAAATGGAGCCAAGGACTCCATAAAAAGGATAAAAAGCATAAAAAGGAGCCATAAAAAGGATTCAACAAAGTGTGTAAAGTGTGATGCTCTACTCCATGTGTCTTGCTTTTGAATTTCCACACTAAGTAGGTCTAGAACACTATTTGCAATCCTGTTTCTAATAATTTCCAAAGATAAATTCAATAAATAATTCAAAAATCTCTTTTGTGTGAATTTTTACACCATTTTGCTGACATCATTCCAAAAGGAGGGATGTTTCTGAGCAAATTGGGGGTGTTGAGAGGTAAATGACTTATATACTCTTTATTACTGACCCAAGGAACAAGATAAAACAGAAAAAAATTATTTTTTCATTTAAAATGATTCAGCAATATCACGGTTAAAAGACAAAATGTCTTCTGGGAATAGGAGTACCAATTTGTACATGGTATAGCCTATGAGTCTATATTGTATTATAGTACTTATTTGGCGGAAAAGAGGTTTTTTGAGCTTATAAGTGTATTCACGCTAGAAGAAGCAGAGGAAAGAGGGTGGAACTACCCTTACTTCCCAAGTATCTTATTTTGGGAAGTTGCTTATTCTATTAAGTTGTTTATATGCTTCAGTTCCAAGTAGTTGTAGCCTATATGTTACTACAATTCAAGAAACATGTGGAACAAGACAAACCATATTTGATGAAATCTGTTTCATAATAGTATTTTATGCAATGGTTGTATAATGAGAGCCTTTAATGCACAAATGAGATGTAAGTTAGAGCACAGCAGCGAGCAAAGCAAGCATAGCAAGTGCTCTAAGTATCTCATCAAGTGCATTGAAGACTGAATACAACCTTTGCATACACTATTTTATCTACAGAGTGTTCCAAAAATAAGACACTTTTAATGAAACAATCTACAAGATTTGTTTTTGTGAGTAGGCTACCTCAGGTCTTATCACAGAAGTAAATGTGTATATAAAGCTAGCATAGGAGTTGGTAATTGGTGGAACACCTGCTTACTATTATTCAGAATGTTCCAAGAAGTAAAGTGTTTGAATTTTTGTTAAAATTCTTTGTTACAAAAAATGCTCTAATTTTATTATGTATAATTATATTTGTTGCAATTAAATACCAACAAGCTTTAAAAACACTTTCAAATTTTTCAATCATTTAATTGATTGCCACTTTGCTACATTTATATTTTTAAAGCTTTAGCATTTATACTCAACAAAGCTTTGAGAATCGATTGTACTTCACTAGAGGTTTAGCTAATAATGTTTTAAGACTCCTAAATTGTATTCAACTTTTTCAAAGAATAAAGAATTATTTGATTTGATTATTTGAAACACCATGTTTCTATATACTACCTAATTATTTATTAATTTCACTTACAATTTATTCATTGAAAATTGAAATAAGTTATTTCACAGTAATATATTAACATGAGGATCAATAGCAATATTATTTATGATATTTAGACTCTAATTTTAATTATTGGGGAAATCAAAAATAGTAAGTTAGGCCAATACAAATTCAACATCAAACTAAATTTAGAATAGCCTATGACACTTCATGATAGTTGATGAATAAAAAATGATTTGCAAACAGTTGTAACAGTATTAAGCAAATTAATGTTTTAAAAATTTTCTTCAATAATCAACTCATTTAACAAATTTTTGTTTCAAAATTCAACTGCTAAATGAACAATACTATGGAATTTGGAAAAGCAATAGCTCCAAAACATAGAAGATTATTGATTGAGGTGTAAAACTTGTCAAAAAAAAAAAAAAATGGTCTGCACTGGGGATCAATCCAGGTACCCTAATTTCTAAAGTTGGCATCCTTACCTTGTCTCCAAGCGGGCTCTTTCTTGAGAGGCAATAAAAATTGAATTTTGAACTCACTCACATCCAGTTATTGATTCTAATCTACAGTACGGTTTTCTAAGTCACAGTCTAAATGCAGTATTCAATAAAGAGAATCTTATTTATTCTCTATGCAATGGATGGAATTATTATTCTGCAAAATTGAAAATTAACTTAAATTTGCGCATGGAGGTGGATGAAACAGGCAACATTTGTTTTTAAACTTAAACTATCAAATGAAGCTTTTAGATTATTCAAATCATTCCCAAACAAACTTGTCTGCATTTTTAATGGTACAGAAAATGTTTTCAACTAGACAAGTAACATTGGTTTTGTAACTAATAATTTAAAACAAGAAGTTGGTGAAGAAACATAGAATTATTCTTAATAAACATTTGTTCCCAATCTCACAGTCTAGTATTAAGTTATAGCCTACCCTAGGCCTCTATTAATAACTTATGATACAATTTAGTTGTTTTTACATCCAAAATAGATTAATCACCTTTGAAAAATAGGCCCAAGTTAACAATAAAAACGTTCTACATACTGTATATAGCTAATCAGGCTAATCAAGCTGTAAACTAAGTTATTTGCCTTCTGGAGTTGCCTTATGAAGAATTTCATTCTTAATGTCATCCTTCAAGTTATTATCCAATTTATAATAAAAGTTGAGATACTATGAACTTCAAGATATATTAAACTATCTAAACTTAAGACTATTCAAATTTGTAAACTGAAATATTGATGAACAGATACCAGTAGGTTGAAGTATTATCCCTTGTTGCACTTTTTAGGTTAGAAGATTAGACTGCTGTGTTGGTTGTTTATCAGCCCATTGAAAAATGGTCAAATGGAACACGGAATGAATTCTGGAACAGTGTCAAAAAGTGACAACTGTATCATAATGAGTTTTTTGATACAGTCCTGAAATTCCGTTTTGAAATGATAGCCATTTTGATTTAGATTGTAAAACTGAAACAGGAACTTTTCAATACACCCATAGATAAAAGAAAATTTTTTTCCAGGGAAGCTATGGACAACATGTTCATCGAAATGCTGCAAGAGCCTTCTGGCAAATTCAACATTTTTTGCCAAATGTCAACAAGTGATTTTGAGAAACTTCACCATTTTTGAGTAAGATCTCACCATTGATTCAGAAGAAAAATACTGTGATGAGAGAGGCAATACCTCCCAAAGTGAGAGTTGCACTAACTTTGAGGTTCCTGGCATCAGGTTTGTAACTCCAATTTCAATAAATCTTTTAGGCATACAGTATTTATAGGATTAGAAAAAATTAAGTAATACATATGGAAAATTGTAAAGCTCCCAAACAATACTTTAGAGTGTGTAGTATTTCATAGGTGCACAAAATAATATGAATTATTTCAAATAAGCCCATAGCAATTTATAACACTTTATTGACTCATTCAACTCAATTATTTACTGTATATATAATACAGTTTTTTACATAAAATACAGATACCAGTATTTTTGTTGGAAGTTCAAATTTGTTAAATTTCCAGAGCAATTCATTTTGAAAATAATATGTGAGCTTACCTCAGGCTCATTAAAATTCTTATTCAATTTTGTAACTATTCTTCATAATATTTTTAATTTAGAAATTATTTATCACTAGCACTGCAAAGGGATGTTGTGTTGGACATCATTGGGTCAAATCAAAGGGGTTCCCCACCACAAATATAATAGTTAGGGCCAACCGCAAGGACCTCAAGGGGCTGGCAACCCCAAATGACCTGTATAGCCTGTGTGGATTTAGCCTGCTGAATATATATATATTTCACAAATAGACAGATTTAAGTGATGGATAGGAAGAAAAACAGAAAAAAACTTACATTTTAAGGTGAAAATATTTCAGTGGCTGTGCCACCTTCTTCATTTCACAGCAGAATGTTGAATCCACAGAGTCCTAAGTGCAGTAGCATAAACTGAGGGAGTACCACAGATTGAGGAAGTATGGATTGGGGGGAAGCCATGTTAGGTTTTTTTGGGACAAGGCTAAGAAATGCTCAGCCAGATCTTATTGAGTTGGATGTAGATGAAGTAGAACTTGATGAAGTAGACCTCACACGTGATGATAGTGATGCTGTACTATTGTCACAGTCCATTCCTGGTCCAAGTCAGAAACCACCAGTCACTTATTGTGAAGAAGAATTGTCATCAAATAATAGTAGAAAGGTTGATGTTCTGTTTGATTCAAATAGAACCTTATTGGATGATGAAAACTATTCATGGACACTTGATTCTTTTAAAAGAGAGATGGCTAATTGGGCTGTAAGTGAAAGTATAGCCCATTCGAAACTTTCCTCATTATTAAAAATCCTTAAAAAACATGAGGATTTCAAGACTTTGCCTATGGATGCACGGTCTCTTCTGAAAACTCCAAGAGAAACCAATGTGATTGAATTATGTGGAGGAAATTTTGTCTACTTTGGATTGGCAGGAGTTACAAAAACATTGAAAAATGAGTCTACATTACCTGATGGTATTGATTTATTAATTGGTGTAGATGGGCTTCCAATTGCAAAAAGTTCAAGTAGTCTGCTATGGCCACAATTAGGCAAAATCAGGTCATTGCCAAATTCACCTGTATTTGTCATAGGAATTTTTCAGGGATCTGAAAAACCAAATAATGTCAATGACTTCCTTGCACAGTTGGTAGATGAGCTGAAATTTTGTATCAGAAGTGGGGTTGAGATTGACCAAAAAAAATCCTAATAAATTATGTTGCTTTTGTTTGTGATGCTCCTGCAAAGTCATTTATTCTTCAAACAAAGGGGCATGCAGGCTACTTCTCCTGCACAAGGTGTCAGGATGAGGGAAATATTGTAAAAATAGAATCTGTTTTTCAACTGAAACTGGATCTGGAAGAAGCCATTCCAATTTTGTTGATCAGACTCAGGAGAAATTCTATACAGGAAGAAGCATTTTGATTGATTTACCTGGGTTTGATGTTGTCAGAGACTTACCACTTGACTATATGCACCTGGTATGTTTGGGCGTAGTAAAAAAATTAAATCTTTGGCTCAAAGGTAAATTGAGTTACAGACTCTCAGGGAATCAAGTGACTCAGATAAATCAAATATTGAAGTCGTTCAAACCCTATGCTCCCTCTGAGTTTGTGAGGAAACCTAGAGGTCTTGACAAACTTCCTAGGTGGAAGGCAACAGAGTTGAGATTCTTCCTGTTGTATTCTGGGGCAGCTTTGCTGATGCAACTCAGAGATTTCAATCAAGAAATTGCTGAACATTTCATCTGTTTCAGTGTAGCAATGAACTTTCTCCTAAATCCAGCCAAATGTTTGCCCTACAAAGATTACTCAAAGACAATGTTGGATTGTTTTGTGATGAACTTTGCAAAAATGTATGGTGAGCATCTCATTTCCCACAATGCTCATGGCTTACTGCATTTGACAGATGACATGGTAACGTTTGGAGCATTGGACAATTGTAGTGCCTTCCATTTGGAAAACTTTATGCAAGTATTGAGCATATAGCAGCTTATGAGGAAACACCACTTACCATTACAGCAGATTTCCAAACGCTTGACAGAGCAGAACTTGTGCAGTAGAGGCAATAGGAAGAAATCTGAACAAAAAGGTTTTAAAAATCCTTATCAATCAGGACCTCTCACAGACTCATGTAAAGATCCTCAATATAAGTCATTTTCCACAGCAACTTTCAAAATCAACCACCAGCATCAGCATCAGCATCAACCACCAGAAAGATAGCTTTTGTATGGTTTCTGATGGTACTATAGTTAAAGTAAGAAACTTCGCCTCCAATGCAGAAAGGGAATCTGTTTTGATAGGAGGAGAGTTTGAAAATTTAACAGACCTGTTCAAAAAAATGATTCAAATCATCAAAGATCAATATTCATATCATAAGAAAAAAGAATAAGGAGTTGAAAGTATGGCCAATAGAAGACTTGAAATCCTAAATGATGGTATTGCCTTTCAAAAAGAATTCTTGGGCTGCCATGCCAATAATACACCTCGGTCAATAGTGCCGGGTGTATTGATCAATTTGTTCCAATCTTGAAATTGAACATCAATTTCAGGTGAGTGATTTGAATTTTTAGTGGTTTTCATTAATTTGATTAGACAAATATCAATTTAACCTTCACACAGATCTGCAAAAAACTATGTCAGCTGCATGAGAAACTTTTACTGAATTGAAGTAAAAAAAGTCATTTTTTGCAAAATTTATAAAAGTTAAGTTGTTTATCAGTAATTTGATGCTTGAAAAGTAATAAAAATTTATTTCAATAGGAATTAGCGTACATGAAAATAACCAAAAAAATATTCAGTTTTGTATAAAATATGATGTGATGAATTTTTTCAAATATTTCTTCCAGTTTCATGACATTAAAATCTATGAGAATCTGATCTATTGAAAGAATATTAATGATAATCTCTGACAAAATTAAGCAATACACAAATTTCAATAAATTTTATCAAGCTGTTTGTGCAATATTGTGATTTAATAACTACAAGAAGTAGTTCAGAAAGTGCCAAATGTAGTTCAGAATAGTGAATTGTATTTCAGAAAATATCAGATGTAAATCAGAATAGTCAATTTAATTTCAGAAGATATTAAATGTAGTTCAGAACAGTGAATTGTATTTCAGAAAGTGTCATTTGTAGTTCAGAAAATGTCAGTTGTAGTTCAGAAAAAAAAATTGTATTCAAGAAAAGAAAACATATGATTTTTTCAAAATTTCTAATTTTGAAGATCCCAGTCGCTCATGAATTCTATTCTTGCCGTATTTACCAGACGCAATTGGAAAACAATTTTTGATAAGTTCAGTAATCTTTTTTATGTAAATAAGTTAGTAATAATTTTTTGTGATAAGTTGTGTTTATGTACGGTATTTGTATTGTGAATAGGCAGGTATGGGGTTGAAAGATAATTGCGGAATTTGCCGCATAAGCATGCTCAGGAAAGATGTAATTAGGTTAGTGGCATGTAAACACATTTTTCACAAATAATGTTTTGAGAATCAAAATGCGCTCATGAACATGAATGTAAATAAGTGTGTGATATGCCGACAAGACATTTTAGAGGTGGAAAACGTGGAAAGGAAGACATACATGAAACATTCAACCCAAGACAGACACCATATAGTATCAACGGCAAGCAGAGGAGAAGATTGGGCATCTTTGTGCATCCAGTTAGACGTCCCATACAAGACAGGCTATACATGGGTGCAATCTGGGTCAGGTATTTTTAAAAAGAAAGGGGGGAAGAAACAACCAAAATTAACAAGTCAGGAAATTGATATTTTAATTGGTTGGGTGGAAGCTGATTGCACTATTACACTGAAGCAGTTGAGAAATAAAGTGAGAAGAAATTTGAACAAGGAAGCTTCCACCTCAACAATTGCCAATTATTTAGATGGGAGAGTTTTCACCTATAAGCAGGTTCACAATGAACCTGCCTCTATGAATACGGAGGAAAATAAAAACAGGCGAGCTGAATATGTACTGAAGTTGAATGAACTTTTGCGACTTGGAAGGTGAATAGTATGGCTCAACGAGACAAATTTCAATTTGTTTTGTAGGCGTACGAGGGGTCAAGCTAGAGCTGGAAATAGGGCTATCCAGACGCTGCCAGCAAGCAGAGGCCCCAACGTCCACCTGATATGTGTGATCTCAGCAGCTGGAGTCCTGGATGTGCAGAGGAGGAGAGGCTCATTTACAAATGAAACAGCAAATTTATGGGCTGAGAATCTGTTAACAAAATGGCAAGAAAGTGGCAATCGACTTGAGGACCTTGTAATTGTGGTAGACAATGTTCCTTGCCACAGCAAGTTGGAGGCAGTCATCAATAATACACCAGCTACACTACTGCGATTGGCACCATATTCACCAATGCTGAATCCTGTAGAGACCATATGGTCAAAAGTGAAAGCCCACATGAAGGCCAACTTGAGAATACCTGAAGTCAATGGTCCAGGAGTTGGCGAACAAAGGCCTCAATACTTGGAAAACATTATAGATGAGGCTAAAAACTTAATTGTTGGTGGTGACTGTGCGCAAGCAATCCAACACACCACAACATTCCACCCTGCCGTGTTAGCAAGGGAGGACATGCAGGTGGGAATTTAAAAAAGAGTACTGTTAACCGGTACAGTTTATGTTGGTTATCTTTCATTTGAAATTTATAATTTTTTTAAATTGTTTGATTAGAAGTCTATTGCCATATAACATTATATTTATAATTTAATTATTATTGTATCAAGTTTGCAATAATAATGAAGTTTTAAAATATAATAATATATTACATCCATGCAGTTGTGAAGCCTACATTATAGATTATAGAATACCAATAATTGATTTACATTTTCAATTAAATGTAACTATTTATTCATTACATATTAACATTTATCATATTTCTTTGTCATACGTTCATTGTAGCCTAATATATCTTGAGCATGCATATTGTTACATGGATGAATATTTCCATTTTTCATGTTCTACATTTCAATTCTTCCCGTACTTCATGTTTCATCACTGGTTTTCAAATATCCATAATATTCAATTGAGAAAACTCTGTTCTTCTTAGTCTTCTCATATAAATTCGAGTATCAATAGTTTTCACAAGAAATAGTAAAACATGTTTCACAGCCCCGTCCTAAATAACATGATCTTAATCATTTGTAATAGTCTATTTTCTGAAATTTTCAATCAGTATTCAGGTAATTGCCAGTTATTATAATTTTTTCAATTATTTAAAAGCCATTCAGGCTTTTTTCTTTACATTTTATGATAAAAGTCTATAGATAGAGTTTGTTAATTTGGAAAAATGAATATTGATTGATCTTGTATAGAAATATATTGTTGGTAGACAATGTGTAAACAGATTTATGAAATTAAGTGGCTTAAAATGTAATTACTTCTGTAAGGATGAATAGGATTTGCAAAACTTTATACTCAATAATACATATTGATTCCAAATTAAATTGTCACTTATCACTCTAATTTGATTTATGCTCTTTTCAAAATACTTAACAGCATTGAATATTATTTTATTTATTAGTTTTTGAAGCTCCTATGAATTTTTCTACTTTCTCTCTGTATCATTGTTTTATGTTTGAGGTTTGATGTCTAATGTTTAATGTACTTATAATGTGGCACTACTCCATATTTTTGAAGAATTTTATAGAAATAAATACATTTGTGTATATTATCTCTGAAGACTAATAAAATCATAAACATTAAATAAGTTTTGCTTATTATACATTTTTCTGTTGCTCCTTATTTCTATTGTGATGGACGAATTCAGTATCACACTTGCATCTACTGTATGACAGAGCTCGAGTAACGAATACCTGAGGAAAATTAATAAAGTCAGAATTTTTGAGTGTTCATTTATCTATGATTTTTTCAATCTACAATATTTTATAAGTTTAAAATCAGCAAAATGTTGCCTATCTTTTATAAGAATACATATAGGCCTATTACATAAGTTATATAAACATATACGTAGTTCAAAATACATAATAGGGGGAAAAATAAGGTTTCTTATGTCAGTTTCTCAAGAAATATTGTAAACTTCAGTAGCTGGCAGGCTCGCTTAGCTCGCCTTATCCATTCAGCATTTATGGTGAAAATGAACCAAATTAGCTGTAGTAAGTATCTGGAAACTTATTACACGTGGAGTGTCAAAAAGGATTGATCTATCCTTCAATTCAACGTAATACCCCTCATTTTGTAGGTTTTCTAATTATTGACCATAGTTGTTCATACAATTAAACATATTTTTCAATAAGTACGATAGTTTCAATGTAATGAAAAAAGGCTCCGAATGTTTCAATTGCAGGTAAAGTTTCAAAAGAAAGTTTCACAAGATTTCAGATTGGATAACATCAGTGCCCTGAAATCCTACAATTATCAAA
Source organism: Sogatella furcifera (assembly GCA_017141385.1). Classification (NCBI taxonomy): domain Eukaryota; kingdom Metazoa; phylum Arthropoda; class Insecta; order Hemiptera; family Delphacidae; genus Sogatella; species Sogatella furcifera. The sequence continues at coordinate 19,663,968 of CM029552.1, read as the reverse complement.
AACCCATAATAATCTGAAAAATATTTTCGCACCACTTCCCTGACAAAACCACCATTGTACAGGGCTATATTATTACTGTAGTACTGTACAGTACTGTACGTAGATTTACCATCTCCATTTAATTTAAACCAAGTACCTTTAATCCAGGATGTATGATCACATTTATTATGATGTGTCTCAAAGTCAACTGACGTTGTTGAAATTAGTTTCTCATCTTCATATGACATTTTCTGAACTACAAATGACACTTTCTGGAATACAATTCACTGTTCTGAACTACATTTGACATCTTCTGGAATAAAATTGACTGTTCTGATCTATATCTGATCTTTTCTGAAATACAATTCACTATTCTGAACTACATTTGGCATGTTCTGAAATTAAATTGATACTTTCTCAACTACTTCTGGAGAAGGTGTAGTTATTTCTTCTATTTTAGAATGTGGGTAGTGGCCAATTTCACTGAAGAGGACAACGTAGAAGTGGTACCCCAATCGTGGATTGAGGATGATATTTGTTACTGGCCTACCCTTCCAATGGACAAGTTGAAACAAAAAATTGAGACACAATCCAAGCCAGATGGAAGCCACCTTTGGAAAAAATACAAAGCCACAGTTATTGGCAATAAAGTATATGGTAATGAGTACATGAATTATTCAGTCATTTTAAAACTTTTCAATCAAACATTTATGGAGAGAAAGCACAGGTTATACTCTATATTTATTTTTTTGTGCTTTAATCATGTGTATGGGTATTGACAGATGAGACAATAGATTTGGAACTGATTTCATTGAATTCCTCAGGTAATTTGACATAGGAATTGATCATTTTAGAACCTCATCAAAGCCCCTAAAAAATTAGAAAGTTAATATTTTTTGAAAAATTTCAATTTTCCGCCATTCATATCTCAGTAACAAAGCGTTTTTGAGGGGTTGGCCCCATGGAACTTTTTGTCTACTTGGTGTAAGGAATCAGCCTGAGAAGTATAGCACATTCTTCCTGAAACACTCTGTATATAGCCTATATAGTTGATTGACTATTATACCTTAATTCCAAATAATGTTTATTGATAATTGTATTGGAAACAAGAAATTTGTACCTGTTCATTACATAAGTATATTGTGTTCAATTAAATAAATGAAATGAAATTGTTGAAGTTATATCAAATAACCACTGGCGGCTTGTGCCCACAAAAGAGGTGAAGTGTCCGTATCTTTTAAGGCCCGTATTGACAATGCGAGGTATCCCACATAGCACACAAAGCATCCGATACAGTATCCCAGATAGATATCCGAGCATGTAACCCTTAAAGTACATATCACAGTAAATATGTACCTCAAACACGTATCTGATACATTTTATTTGGAGGCCGAATTGATACGTATCTTCCGACACTTACCGGTACATATCAGATACATACTTACTTAGCAAACTTACTCCACAATGCATCAGTAATGGTGCATATGCGCTCTCTAGTAGTACTCTCTCTCTAAACCAAAAAATTGGTTCTGTTCTGTTCTGTTGTTTACAATTTACATTCTGTTGTGAATTTGTGAATTGTGATCGAGACTGAGTTTGTGATGGAAGCTTGGGGCTGATTCATGAAGGCGAAGCTTAAGCTCAGCACAAGAATTAACGATTTTTATTTAACGAGTGTTGTTTTATTTGTGTTTCATATTGGTGAATGGATTTTCAAAAACTCCTCTTGTTGAATTTGCAACACATTAAAAACGGATTATGTCATCAAAACAGAAGAGTATCTGGACATAGTTTATTAGGCTATAAATTATTGAGTAACTTATTGATTGTATATTCTCAGTATTTTGGAGGTTAGTAGTCTTTATATTTTCAAATGTCTAGTAGGTTAAACAATTTGGATTATTATGATTCAATTAATCAATACTTTAAAATCTTAATCATATCATTTGATAATATCTATTACATTGATGATCAAAGTATTTTGACATGCTTTTGTGTTTTGGTGTTTCTAGTAGTTAGGGGTTAGGCCTGCCCTGATTACTGGAATTCTTTGCCGATATACAGAACTACATTAAAAATGAAAGTTTGAGCTTTTTTAACTACAAAAATTTACATTTTTAATCTAAATTCAGACAGGT